>JARJDX010001320.1:0-13685 GCA_030264735.1 Gymnusa sp. GC000175
TAACGTTCGCATATTTTTCATGAAAAAGAAGTCACATTTGGAAACATTTCTGAGCAAGTGTGATATCGTAGGACATACAGTCAAAGCTTTCCGTTCGAACTGTGGCACCGAATTTGATTGTGTCGCGGTCTAGTCACTGCTAAAAATTCGTGGCATCGAATATCGTCCGTCATGTCCTTACACTCCCAAACAGAATGGCGTTTCGGAACAAGCAAATAGACACGTCGTTGAACTGACTTGTTCAGTACTCTTAGTCAGTCAATTGTCAAAATAATTTTTGGCTTGCGTGTAGCTCATGTGCGTGGCAGTAATTTTAATTAATCGCACAGGATAATTTTGTCTTTTAAGTAAAGCTCGGTTAGAGGCAAGGCATTCAACAACTTTGACTACTTGACTACTTTGACTGCGAATTAACTAATAGCACTAAAGAAAAGGATATTTTAGATTTGTATAACACTGCTGACAGAGATATTTTGTAAGAAGAATAAACTCACGTAGAAACAAGGCGTCCAGTACGAGCAAGCCCATCGTTTCTAGGCAAACAGTGCAGTGTTATGTCTGACAAAAGCAGTTTCAGAAAAACTGAAACCAACTCTCTACGGCGATACCATAAAAAGTCGCCATTCGAACAAGTGGTTGAGTGTAATGAAAGAAGAAATCAATGGATTTAAGAAAAATGACATGTGGGACCTGGTACCCTTGCCGCCAGGTAAGCGCGCTATCGACAATCGACAATCGTAGATACTTCAGGTATAATAAAAATCTGATGGTTCGATCAATCGATATCGTGCTGGTTTAGTTATTCGCGGTCTATTTTAACGGCCGGTATTTGATTACGATGAGACTTTAGTCCAGTTGCCCGGTACGACGCGAATCGAGCTCTCATTGCAACTGCAACTGAAGAAACTTGTGCTGGGTCAATTTAATGTAAGAACCGCGTTCTTATATGGTGAAATAGACTCAACCTCATGGTTTCGACGATGCATGATAACGGATAGAGATGTAAGAGATACAAAGGCTCAAAATATGAATTACATGATTACTTAAAAATTGTTGAAAGTTATTACCCCTAAATGCTACTTTAAAAAAAATATATAAAAATGACGCCTACATTTTTATTAATAGTACCTTCTTAATAATTTTATTAGAATTGTATAATTTTATTATGTTTCTCTTAAATATTGTACACAGAGGATTCTCTATTAAAAATATTTATTAGTTTAAAGTGACCTGTTTATATCTTAGATAGAAATTAAATAAAACAATCTAAAATGATATTAATAAAGTAACGACTGTTACTTAGCAATTTTTCAAATGATATCCTTCGGATATTCCTAGTAAAATCAGTTTGGAATGACTCATACGAAAAAAGAGGACAACATTAATGATCAGAAGGTCGGAAACCAAGATCTGACAAGGAAGGAAGGAAACGAATGAATGTAGGCCAAGTCGTCATTCAGCGAAATCCCTGCATTGTAACACAAAAATTAGCAGAAATTTCAAAAAAAAGGCAACAATTAAGAAAATCGGTACTTGGTACGTGCGAAGTTTTTTTGCAGAAGGAAAACCCCATGACTTGGTGAAAGAAATGGGAAGACTTAAAATAGAGATCTTTTGGGTAAGGGAGATGCGATAGTCAGGTTAAGGTATATAAGCAAAATGGCTACTACATTTATTACTCAACTAGGCTGTAAAAAAATACCAATATCGGACCGCGTAATTGTCATATAGCAAGAAACAAGACCAATAGCATACAATTTATTTCAGGTGTATGTTCTCACATTTGATGCATAAGATGATGAGCTAAGAAACACGAAATCAAACGAAATCAATATCTAGATGGGCGATGTTACCGCCAAATTAGAAGATGTGATAGGTGATTATGGATTGGGAAATGCAAATGACCGAGAAAATAGATCGTTTTTCTTTTGTTGAAGAAAATTATGTGATAACAAACACATTTTTTTTAGCATATTTCACAACGGACTTCCAATGAAGATGGAAATATAAGGAACCAAATAGATATTCTAAATCATAGAAGGTTCAAAAACTCAATAAAAAAGCGAAAACTTATTCCGGTGCTGAAGTGTATAGATCATAATTTATTAATAGCTTTAGTAGATCTAAAACTCAAAAAAGTGTTTGAGCCCAGAAACTCCATCGATTAGAAATAAAAAAAAACTAAGAACCCCTTGAGTAAGTTTACGGTTGGGAACGAAATAAGCAAAAAATTACCAACATGGCGCAATATAGCGACCTATAGAGATATCGAACATACATGGGAGTATCTCAGGACCACAGTTAAAAAAGTCGGCAAAAAATATCTATCAAGCACAAAACAACAAATGGACTCTAGAAGAAGGTACAAAAATAAATGTGCACAAAATTATGAGGAAATTCAACAGGAAATTCGGACAAAAATAAGAGGAGTAATGGCAGTAAAGAACAATGGCTGTCCGATTGATGCGCTGAAGTGGAAATACTGGAAGCAAAACATGACTCATTTAATTTGTACAAACAGGTCACTAATAATCACAAACGCATAAAATTCTAAATATTGATGGATGAACAACATAATATATTACTACCAACAAGGGATAAATTGACAGAATGGAATAAATACATAAAGAATCACACGATAATAGAAGCAAAAACGATCATTTAGAATTAAATGAAGCAATCGTTATAACAAGGTCAGAAGTCGAAAGTTATCTCGGCAGCAAAAAATATTTGGCTTTCAAAAAGGGTTAGAAACAAGAAAAGCTCTATTCAATGTGCAACTGCAAATACAACGCTGACATAACATCAATATGGATATCTTTGCCTGCTTCTTGGACTATAAAAAAGTATATGACACCTTAGAACTAGTTGAAATTTTAAAAGAAACGAATTTAGATGAGCAGGATATCCACATTATAACAAAACTATATTGGAAACAAACGTCTGCTGTCAGAATGGATGGTAAATTGTCAAAAAAAATAGTGATAAAGAGAGGGGTACGACAAGGCTGTTCTATCATCCCTGCTTTTTAACCTTTACGCCAAAAAAATACTCAAAGAAGCATTAGGCCATTGGAGTGACTGTGGGAGGTGTAGTGGTCAATAATCTAAAATTCACCGATGACACGGTATTTTTGGCTATTAACATGGAAGACCTACAAGAAAAATTCAACGTGAAAAAAAACAAAATGACTTGTGGTAAATAAAAACCTATAAATACAGTGCTAAACCCAAAAGTTGCAAATGCAGAAGTGGAACGTTTGAACTTCTATTAGTATCTTAAATGACTCGTGAATTACAGATGGGACATGACTTCGTAAATTTGAAGCCGCATCAAAAAATAAGCAAGAAATTTGTTTACTAACATGAAAAAGGTCCTGACCAGCAGGCTCTTCATGCATTCTTTTCTACGGCGTCGCGGTTTGGACTCTTACGAAGGCCATGTGTAGGAAGCTGGAAGTTTTTGAAATGTGGTCCTACCGCAGAATGTTGAAAATTCGTGGTCTGACCACGTTACGAACGTAGAGATCTTGCAAAAACTTAGCAAGCAATAGGTAGTGTTGAACACCACAGAAAACAGTACTGGGTAAATTACAGTGAGCGCCGCAGAACAGCATGGCTCAAAAATCTTCGGCAATGGTACGGCTTGTTCAGAAAATCTACAGACAAAATAAATCATGCAACCTCCTTCTCAACGCGGGCATTTCAAATGAATATCAATAGAATTAATTATGCAATAATATAGTTTCTTATATATTTTGTTATAGAATTAAGCTAGTTAGTTACTGAGTCAACCTATATAATAGGGTAATAAATTTTCATTTCAAAAATACATATCAAGAAAATAATATGAATGGCTTAATTGCAAAGTTACGTGAAAAGGCCCAAAATAAATAGCATTATGTAAATTTCATTTCTATATGCGTTGTTAATCTATTTAATTAAAGAAACTAAATAACGTTTGTAGTAGTATTAGATTAATGTAATCCTATTATTCGACGTGTTGGGTTAATCCCTTTACACGCACCAGTTTATATGTAATAAAAGGGATTTTTTCCACCGACTATAATACAAAATACACCAATCGAAAACACAAGACAGGTTCATTCTTAAAGATTTGGTTTTAAAGGTGTATTAAGTTTGTACTTTTCTTATTTTTATCCTTTTGATAGTTAATTTCTTTTGCTATTTATTACGTTTTGTTATTATTGCAAGAAATCCACCCTTAATCCGTCTTAGAGTTTATTTAGCAAGCGAACTTCTTTCAATGATCAGAAAGAAAATATTTTTTCAACTTCAACGTTTATTTTTGAGATTAAGTAATTCTAGATCTTATCAGAAATGGAAATTATATAGTTAACAGGAGATTTAGGTAATATTTGTGAATTTAGTAAGAAATAATAATAATAAATTTCCACAATCATGTACTTACTAAATACTATATAAATATAGTAATAAATTAAAATAATATTTTTCTGGGATTTATTTACCGACAATATCTCAATCTACAAGAAAATAACTTCCTTAAAATTATTTTTTTGTCACGAAAGCACGAAATAAAAGAAATAGGTAATGATAATGACCAAAATATTCCTGAGGAAATAAATTTGTCAAATCCATTGTGTGGCTACAATCACACCCTAACAAATTCTCATTAAAGGCATACATATCTGCACATGCGAGGCATTCATAAACAGTTGGCACATAATTATAGATGTGTGGCGAGTGGGGATTGCCTGCAATTAGACGTGGACATGTTTGACTGCGATCATACGCACTCGGAACCATGGCCAACGGCTAACTTACATGCAATTAGGGACCAGAATGTGGAACAGCACGTGCCAAATAACCACCCACTGCTCCGTTAATATACGTCCATTGTACCAAGTTTGGCCGGCAAGGTATAATGGAACAGGGACATCAAGAGACTCCAGCAGGGCCAAAATTAACCCAGAGAACATGCATTAGTTTCGTATTGTCTTCACACCCCCAACAACGTTATTTACAATGAATATGTAGGGTATAATTCATGCGTGCCACAAATGCCCGCACTTCAATACGAAACACACACACAAAGGCGAAAAGTTACTTAATCACTATCAATGCAATTACCAAATATTTTTTGGTTAGACTATAATCAGCTCAATAGTTGTCACATTATTTTCCAAGAAATATCACTACCTTAATAATAATTTATAATACAACTTTAATAAACTACGGAACAAACAAAATTTCCTTTTTTTTTGTTAGTCTATTATTTCTTGGATGCTTTCTTACTTGTTATTTGAACCTAATAAATATTATTATCACAATAATAAAGAAAATAATTATTTTCTAATCATAATTAGAAATAATTGTAAAAACAACCAAAGAAAATTTTTTAAAATAATAGAAACAAGTATTTGTCCCCCGAAAATGCAAAGTAATAATCTTAAAAAATAAAATTTCGAGATTTCATCAAATGTTGAGGGCAGATTAAAATCTTCAAAGACCCGCTGTCAGGCCCGTGCTTTGTAGTATGTGTAATTTTTACCCACTAAAACCACCTCCCATAACGTCCAGGCATTACTTTGCGGGGGACAAACAAGCTGTTCATAACTTTTCTGGAAATCGGCTACTTGCTCCTTCGCTAAGATTGGAACGTCGATGTTAAGGTCTCGCATCAATTGCGTTAAGGGGACTAGGAGAAGTACTGTCTCAGTGGTTGAGGTGTGGCTGGAGTATCCTCATTTCCTTAGGTTTGCTACTTTATTTTTTCCCGCTGATTTAGAGCTTCTTTATAAAACGGACAGCCGTAACATTCTCTTGGATGACTGCTACTTCTAATATATAAATGTAATAAATTGCGTGTGGGGATTCGTCAGTTACCTACATCGGGCGCGTCCTAATTGTTATTGTGGGAAGTTTATCGGGCTTACATAGAGTATGACTGAATAGTAGTAGGGAAATAAAATACCTGTCATAAAACTGGCCTGACCCTCTAGGTTTCTTATTCCTCGTAAAAATATTTTAAAATACCAAAAATTCAAGAAAATGCCTCGGTTTGGACAGATATTTTGAAAAACGAAATAAAACAAGGAAACGATACATGATTGTATCGTTCCGAGCTCTCGCGGAAAATTACCAGAATTTATATCGGAAATAAAGAATATGAGAATAGATGTATTCTCACTGACGGAGACACAACCAAATAAAATCGGCTCAGAAAAGGTTCGGAAGTTTATACATCCATTCAGTGGTGTCCCAAAACAAAGACTAGCAAAGCGTGAAGTGATAATTCTAATAAAAAAATAAAAGAAACAGGCAAATTACCAGTTGGGAACCCATTTCAGAAAGTATCATCAATTTAAATTTGCATTTCAAAAGACGAACTTCCTATTGATAAAGAAGACTTCTTTAAGGAACTTAATGAAATATTGACTGCCCTAAAACCTACTAGAGAAATCATAATGCTAAGTGACCTAAATAGTCGTACGGGAAGAAAACGCAATTACCCGATAGTTGGACCATTTGGAGAATAGGAGTAAATGACATTGACGTTCGATTAATCGATCTATGTGCACAAAATGAGCTAAAAATGACAAATGGTTTTTTTAAACACAAATGGGTGTATAAATATTCAATAAAGAAGACAGATCAATTATTAATTATTTGATTGTGAAACAAAAAACATCAATTAAAATACAAGATGAGATAGTTCAAAGAGGTGCTAATTGTGGTTCTGATCACTACTTATCACGAGCAAAAATACTTAGTCCTCGATTGAACAACAAGACATATAACAAAATATCGCAATATTACCCAGGTACCAATCTTGACAGTTTGATAAATAACAGTACCCAATATTTATATCAAAAATTTTTAGACAAGTATTTAAATAACTCCGAAGATTTATCCTTTCAATACAGCTACAATAATATCACAGATAGCATCCATAAAGCTGCACACGAAGCAATTGGTACGAAACAAAAATGTAATAGCACTTAAATATGGGGAACGGATGAAATGGAAAAAATTATACAATTAAAGAAGGAAATTTCTAAATTTATCTAAAATGGTTAAACTTAAAATCAACCGAAGATAAAATAGCGTACGATAATATCAAACGTGAAACACGTCAAAAATTAATCATCTTAAAAGAGATACTTGGGACAGAAAATGCCAAGAAATAGAAACTTATATCGGCGGATGAAAATGTCAAGAAGCCTGAAAATTTATTATTAGGGTAAGAAAAACTGGTATAGAGAAGGTCCACATATGAGGTATCACCAGATTAATGAAAAATTTACTACGAATATCTACTGACAGACAACAGATCTCAGCACGCTCAAGAAGATACGCCAATCTATGTAAAAGGATAAAGGATAGAAATAGATCAAAATATCGTCTATTGAAAATTTAGAGAATGGAAAATAATCTGGGCCAGAGGGAATGTATGCTGATTATTAAAGTGTGGCACTGACAAGTTATTTACATTGCTGCCAAGAAAATTTTATAAATTTCCAAACGGTCAAGAGGTTCGCAGGGTGTGGAAGTTGGGCTATATTTCATCTATCGCTAAGAAACGCGTCAAAAACGACGGAAAGCGCTGCAGAGGTATTTCCGTTGTGAGGTAGAATAATGAGAGACCAAATAGAAGCAGAAATTATCGAGAAAGAACAAGCATTTTTTTATTCGATTTGGAATCTATAATAACAAAAAATAAAATTGATGCAAATCTTAATAACAACAACTTTTTCCATTGGGTGAAGATTTTTTGTTTACGGGAAAGTAGAGTGGAGAACAATCCATTTTTTTAAGTAAATAAAAGTGAAGGTGTGGTCACCACATGACTTTCATTTACGAATTAAAAATATATCCGATACTTTTATTAGAAACATAACTATAACACCTTTGAACTGTTGTGTATTTATCATAAACGAAGTCATTTTTAAAATATTTGCAAAAAAAAACAAAAAACCTTACCAATAAACTACCACTTCAGGTTGGTGGATTTCAGCCAAAAGTCACGGGACCTCCCAATTTTTGTTAGAAGCTTAAATACAAATTTTCAGTTTATCGGTCTGGGCTGTAGATAGGACAGACACAGACACACAGACAGACACCACTTCGAAAACAAGGTTTTCTGGATAAGGGGAGCCGAAAATTTACTTTGGTAAATGAAAGTAAAATTAAATATTTTGAAATTCCATTTAAAAGTTAAATTTTAAATTATTATAGTAATAAAATTATTTTTTAAATTTAAAATTAAACAGGAAGAAGTACATTAAACTTACGAAAACTTATTTATAAAACTTTATGATATGACATTTTAGATGCACGAGATTATTGCATAATGTGTTTAATTCAAAACAGAATGCCACACAAGGAAGAATGTTGAGCGGAATTCGCAAGATTAAATATTCTTGACTCTGACATCCCTCTTTATTCCAGAATGCCTTAATCTTTGAAAACTTGTATAATGAACAATGTGACAGGACCTGGAGGAAAACAGAATTATCCACCATGTTTATGATTTTTTTTACTATAAATCTTTAATGCTAAATTACTAAAAAAATGAATATCTCATAACTTTAATTATTTAAAATTAGGATAATTATTAATATAACAAACTGCCCAGTGACTTAATTACTTTTTCATTGGGATACTAATAATAACAGTTTAGAGAGTCTTTTTAAAATACAAAGTAACAATATGCTTTGAAATTTATAAAATTTATAAGGCAGAAGAAACTAGATAGGTCGGTAGCCAGTTAGAAACAAAATCCTAACTCAGCAATTCTCAAAATTTCGTTGGATAAAAGTTTTAATTTATAAACTCTTAAAATTGTGGAGTTTGGTGATCGTAATTTTAAAATAATTTTTTTTCTTCTCAACTAATTCGTTACAAATAAATTTAAATTTTAGTTAATTATATTTAATGGTTGTCGTCATTGTCATGCTGAACACAAAGCAAGTCCCTTGCAGGCAACGTAGTGCCGTGTAAAAAGATCCGTACTATACATTGTGAGCAAAGGTGTAACCAATCTGGGATACGCCTGGCCAACCCTATGCCGGAATCAGTTTGTATTGGTAGGTCTTATAGCTAGGTATGATAGCGATTGAAATATGCTCGTATATAACCTTACAGGCCATCGCTATGCAAACCGCCATGTTATTAGCAACACAGAAAGGTAACCGTGACCGTCAGAAACTCTACTATGTGATTATGTTATTAGCACCACTCTACAGTGGTTACCCTACGGTAACCGTGACAATCAGGAACTCTACAATGTGATTATGGAGCGCCATAATCACCTACTCCTGTTCTTCTATTTCGTCTTGTTCAGTGTCTGGTACTTCTTCCTGGTCTTGTTCGATATTTCGTACTTCTCCTGTGTGCCATATTCTCTTTGTTTCGATGTTTATCGATTCATTTCATTTAACAGCTGTGTAAAGTGTAAGGTATTATTCGTTGCCAGTGGCCCTATTAATATTCATTCCATGTTCCCCAGTGTTGTTCTTTTTGCCTTGTTATGAGCACGCCAGCGAAGGATTTTGAGTTGGTAAATAAATATTACACGCTTGCAACCGGGTTAGGTTAGGGTTAAGGGTTCCTGATTGCGTTTCTATACCAATCATCCGATTGCGATGAAGCTTTAATAAGTTGTTGTAAGCACGCCCGCGAAGGTAACTGAGTTAGTAAAAAAATAAATCACGCATGCAACCGGGCAAAAACTTATATTTATTTAATAATTATTAAATTATTTTTTCTACAAACACTACTAAAAATTTAATTTTTAACTCGGCATACTGCAATTAAAAATGTTATATATAAAAAGCTGGTTAAAAAACATTGTTACTCTTAACAATATTTTTTATGTAACTTCTAACACGCTCCAGTCATTTGTCAAAATAACATTCTTCTTTTTCTTCTGAGTTTCTATCCGGTCCGGATGTTGGCGACCATATGTGCTATTTTGATTTTGTTCGAGGCCACCTTGAACAGTTCTGCTCACCACATTGAGAACCACGTTCGTAGCCATGATGTCCGTCTTCTTCCTATACCTCTCTTTCCTGGCGCTTTCCCCTGTATTATTAGTTGCAACAGTTGGTATCTTTCTAGGTTCCTCATTATGCGGCCAAAATATTGGTGTTTTCCTGTTTTTACCGTTGTTATGAGTTATTTTTCTTTGTTTATTCTGCGTAGGACTTCCTCATTTGTTATACGTTCCACCCATGAGATTTTTAGTAGTCGGCGGTAAAGCCACATCTCGAACGCTTTCATTTTCTTTATTGTGATGTCGTTAAGAATCTACGCTTCCATTCCATACAGTAGTATTTCGAATTGTATGTTTTGTATATATGGTTAGGTGGTGATTTCTGAACGCTTTTTTCATTTGGTTAAACGTAGATCGCGCTTTTTCTATTCTAATTTTAATCTCTGGTACCTGGTTCCACTGATAATTGAGGTTAGTTTCCAGGTTTGTATATTTTTTCAGTCTTTCTCTTGGCTTTTGATTCACCGTAAGTTGGCATTGTGTGACTGCAGCTTTGCTAATAATCATGAATTTGGGTATTGTGGTGTTTATATTCAGGCCATATGCCTGGCTCCTTTCGAATATCTTATCCATAGACGTTTACAGGTCTTCCATTGAGCTGGCGAGTGTTACTGTGTCGTCGTGTTACGTTGTTTAGCGTTTCACCATTAAGGGATATGCCTATCGCTGTTTTTTCTATAGACTCTCCGATTATTTGTTCCGCGTATACATTAAATATTGTTGGTGATAGAACGCCCCCTTGTCTGACACCTGATACCTGACACCATTTTCATTTTATTTGTATTTTCCTTACCAATTCTAACAGTGGCTGCTTGGTTCCAGTATAGATGAGTAATGATTCTCAGGTCTTTTTCATCTATTCCTATATTTTTTACCACTTTACCCATTCTTGCATGTGGTGTCCGGTCGAATGCTTTTTAATAATCAATAAAACATGCTAAGACGTCTATGTTTACGTCTTTTAATCTTTGAACAAGAACCTGGATGCTGAAAAGAGCTTCGCGTGTACCCAATGCATTCCCGAAACCGAATTGGTTTTGTGAGATATTTTCCTCACATTTCTCGTATATCCTGTTATGTATAATTTTTAGGAAAACTTTTAGTAGGTGGTTGATTAAGCTTATGGTTCTATGTTCTTCGAATTTGGTTGCATTTGGTCTTTTTTGAGAGGATTGCTTTTCTTATTTCGTCGATCAGTATGCTTGGTCCCGTCCCTTCTCCAATCTGAGGTACTTTTTTTCGATTATCATGAAATAGTTCTTTTATATAATTCTAATAAAATAACATTAAATACATACAATACAATTTCAATATCTTGAGCTCTTGTAATAGCAATTTACTTTCTTCTTTCTTCTGCGATAAAGTAAACCATCAATTTCCCGTTAGCAATTGTGATTGTGTCATTATACTTCTCGTCATAAAAACGTGACCATGATTTACATATTTGATAATTTCCACATGCTGGCCATTTTTTCTTTAAACTTCATTGCAACCTTTTAACAATTTTATTATGCTTTTAGTGCCATTTGTAGAAAAAATTTTGTATGATATGTGTGTTAAAATTAAACCGAAAAAAAATATCGGTTTTTGGTTAACCCATATCGAGAACGAAAAACAAATTTTGGTTTTGTTCCCAAAACCAGTTTCTGAGACCGGTTAATAACCGGATTTTTTAAGATTTTTTTTATGAAATTTAAGAAAAAAACAACACAGCAAACACAGTTTGTGGGGTTGCTTCACTCGCTACGCTTGTTTCGCAATCTTCCCCACTCACAAATTAAAATTCTATTTTTTACACTTTGCATAATTAAATATATTATGATACAAAATTTAAAACTTTAAAAATAATATATAAGTAAAATTTATAGCTATTTTTTATGAAATATTAAATTTTGCAGTGAAAATTACATTGTATGTGAATCAATTTTATTAAATATTGCAATTTAATGCTACGTAAAATGTAACAGTCGTTATTAACATACACTTCGGTTTATTAAAAGTTTTAAACTTTTGCAATATCGAGTATTAAATGACAATAAATTATCAATATTAAATGGATACATTATTTGACATGCATATAAGTTTTGAATTATTGACGAAAATAACAAAATTCTAAAAATATTTTTAATTAAAACAGTTCCAAATATTAGACTATAGGCTGTGTTATTGGAACAACCTACGACAACCTAAAGTCCAGAGTAGGAGGGGGCACGTGGCCCTCGGCAGATATTTGTTCGACCCGCATTAATTTTTTTTCACTGTTTTAACCTTTTTTGGATCTAATGATATTTTAGTTGTATTTGTTAGGATTTTGTCCCCAACTGGCTATCAACCGCGAAGTCTTTCTGCCTTGCAACCGAATAATAACCAAGTGTCTGGAGATCGAAAATTTTAATTTTTGTCACATTCAACACCTTGCCAAAGATTTTAAAGTTGCTCATGTGGCCGTCGTAGAGAGATTTTATTCATCTCTGACCTAAAGGGACGGGGATGACGTACAAGCTCAACATTTAAAAAAACTATCAAAGCAGAAGAACCTAAGTTCTTCATAAAATCCTAAAAAATATAACCTCTAATTACTTTTTAATTAAAAAAAGTAATTGTCTAGGTATTCTTTAACTGGTAATATAGGTATGAATAATAATTATAGAATAACTAGCGATTTTAATTCGTCGTTGCACGGGCACCCGCAACACCAACCTAACATAGACTCTGTCCACCAAATTTTATCCAAATCCGTTTAACCGTTAAGGTGTAATTGAGTAACAAATATCCAAACATATAAACTATCGATTTTATAATATGGATTTTATCTAATTTCGCTTATTGTAATGCACAAAAATGTGATTAATGACTAATTTTGATTAGAGACCAAAATAAGTCTCATTATTCTGGATTCAAATATGTATTAAAAGTATGCACCTTAATGACAAAACTTTCAAATAAATAACATTAAAAGTAATGCAAATTGTTAAGCAGTATATTAAATAAATAAACAAATCACATTTAGCCATAAAAGAAAATATGCAGACTCTACGCTAAAATGGATATTACTTAATCTAGCTTTTGCTTCTAAAAGCACCTTTACGTGATTAGCGATTCATTTGTTTTAATGTACAAAAATTAAATTTACAAAAAAAATTGTTATCATTTCTTCAAAATTTTAGGAACACATTCTTGTTCGTTGCTAAGCAACATTATTAGTAAAATTATTCCCATCAAGTTACACAGACATACTGTCATTTTAATCAGATTAATAAATTAGGTTATATGTATATCGGTCAAAAGTGATCATGTCAGTATTGAAATTATTTCTAACAAAATGAAGTTGCATAGACATACTGCCCCTCCAATTAGATAATAATTAGTTAAATATACTTGCGTTCATCAAAAGTAACATATCTTAAATAGTAAATGAAAGTCGTGTGGTGACCCACTGTCATTTTGTATTTGAGAAGGAAGTTATTTCAAAATAAAAACAATACTACATAAAAAAATTTAAGCAATTATAACTTTTGAATGATTTGAGACATCTAAAATTTAAAAATAAATAATGAATAAAGTTTTTCGCCACTTAAAAATTTTTTATTTAGAATAAAATGTTTTTAACAAAAATAAAAATCTACTAATTAATGCAAAGATTTACA
>JARJDX010001341.1:0-13396 GCA_030264735.1 Gymnusa sp. GC000175
CAGCATGCGCAAGTAAGCTGCGCAGTGGCTAAAGTGGCATGTGCATATGCACATCTAGAATGGTCCATCTAGATGGACCACTGTGTGGATGCGTCCACTCAGGCCATCATAATGGGCCCTGATAATGGTGACCATCATGATGGCCCACAATGAGCCATAGTGTAGAGAAGCCATGACACAATCTGACTACTTGGGAACTTCAGCAAAAAGTAAAGGCAATAGTCACAATTTTAGATTTATATTAATAATTTTTGTCCTTCCTGTGCCATCTTCTTTCGAAGATGGGCAACCATTACCTAATAAATATCTCTATCTTGTGCTTTAATTTGTGTTGTAATTTTGGGTATTTTAAGTCATTAGCAGAGCTTTACAGCCAATAATATTTCCTCCGATCTGTACATCTTCCATCCTCCATACGAACTTATCCTTACGTGAAATGTGTTATGCAGTTTTCTTACTTTTGATTGTTGTTAATAATTTCAGTCCTTTGTTACTCCCCCTAAGTACTTCAATGTTCGTTATTCTGTCTACCAAAGATATTCTTAAGATAAGTCTGTATATCAACATTTTAAAAACTTCTAATTCTCTTATTGTTAATATTTTTAGAATCTCGCTCTTCATTTTATAAAATTATGTAAACATTACGTTGCTCGCCATTCAATGATTATGCTTAGATCGCGATAGTTTGTTTTCGTTTAAATAAATGATGATGCCATCTCATTTCGAATCCTAATCTACACCTCATTTATCGTTCAATGGTATCCCAGATATTTAAAACCATGTACCCGTTCCATAGGTGCCAATTCTATGATTGTATTTTCATTTCTTCTTAACTACTCCCTGCTGTGGGCGGTTGTATGATGTTTATTTTTAAGGCCGGGCGCTCAACTAAATCCGTGTACACCATTCTAGAAATAGTATGAAATTAAACTTTTCTTCGCGTCGACGACGATGGTTACTTCATGTCTGTGATCTTGGTTTTCTTTTCCACTACCAGAGTAGTATAATTTTGCATCTTCCTGTTTGCATACGCTAAGTGATGATTTTTTCATTCTAGGTAACGAAATTGTTTCCCTCTTGGTTCATATTTTGCGCGCATGACCTGGTATCCAACAATGTATCGTATATTATAAAACTTGGTGACTTCGGGTGCTAGACGAATCATATAGCTTCCTATCTTTATTTTTCCAATCAAATACCTCAAGAATTTCATCAAGAATAAGTGGATTTTCAATTTTGCTTTACGCCACTTCCCCAACCCTACGCAGATGGGAAATAAAGCTTATAAGTCACGAATTTTCCGTTTTTTGTTGCTTTAAGACTTTTTGGTACCTTCTCTACTGATTGTATATCATACATCAGTCATGGTAGGTACTTTTCATTCTTTTTACTCAAAAGTTAGCACTTTTAGCAGTTTACATTTAGAATTTTCATTTTTTTTTAAGAAAAACATTTATTTATAGAACAATATTATACAACAAGAACAAACAGTACAAGAAAAAGTAAAGAGAGGCTTACTGAGGTTGACTATGTACAAAATATATTACTTTAATGATGATGATAATGATGTGTGACTTTAGTGTCGTAACTGGTGGCGTGTCCATGTCCATGTCCATGTCCTCCATCACCTCCTTCATGATGATGTTCTACTTTACCGTGGTAGTTACTGGCTTGATGATTATATTGATGGCTTTCGGATTTTTCGTGATGTCCATGTCCTCCGCCGCCGCCACCACTATGATGATGGGGTTCTTCGTGGTTTGCGTGTCCTTCATATTTTACTTTGTATTGAATTCCATGTTTGTCGGCTTCGTATTCAACGATACGTTTTCTGCCATCGGGTTGTTTAAGACTGTATCCTCCCTTGGTGTGGTGTCCATCTCTGGCTTCCCATTGATCATGTACATCGTGATGCTTGGGATCATGTACTCCATAATGATAGTTGTAATGGGGATGAGACTAAAAATATTTTTTTTATATAAACTTGAAACAAAATTGGTTAATTGCTAAATACTTGGTAATCTACGTATTCTTCTAAATGGTGGTGATGGTGGCCATCTTGGGCGCACACCATCACAATGACGAGGAAAAGGAATGCCTAAAGAAATAAATCACATTCTGATAATTATACAAAACAAATTATTATTTGTTACTACTTACAAGTACTACTTTCATGATTGTGTATTCAATGGAAATCCAAATTGAACTGATAACTGTAGCGACGAATGGGCTATTTAAACCAAAAACCCCCGTGAAAGGTTTTGATATTTTTACCAGAATTCTTAAGTAATTGTCTCACGCATATTTACTTATTAATTCACTTTTAAGCAAACACATTACATAGTATATGCATTTCCTGACCTGTGCCACAAAACTAGATCACACAATTTCCTTATATTAAATAATTTTAGACCAATTAATATTGGAGCGTGTGCGCCCGCATTACTTTAATATTTAATTGTGTTACATGAATAATGCATAATTTTATATAATATGCATATTACAAACTACACATTACTTGGTGTCACTTTTTGTTTGCATTTATAATTTTAATCTAATGAACCGAAAGATAGTAAAAGTAAATTTGCAAGTCGCCCGCGTTGCACACTTTATTATGAAATTATTAATATTTTTTAAATATTATTGGTTAATTTTCCTGCTGAGGCTAATTACCGACCATAAAAATTAGCTCCGCTCTTGGAAATTTAAACTTCTTGCAACTAAAAATTAATTTGTTTAATTTCTTTTTTGAAATAGTGTGTGTAGTTAAAATGTTGAGAGAAGCGGGACGATTACCAGAGATCGAAATCAAATTGATTACTTAAAGGTAACAATTACCTGACCCATAATAAAAATTCTGACACAAGCGTGGTATAAACCAGCAACCGTAATTAAACGTAACAATAAACAGAAATCTTATTTAAAATTCCAACACAATCAAAACTATTCACAGGAACCAAAACCATTACCAGATTCATAAATGTGTGTCAAAATTTTGACACAAACGATTTTAAGAAACCACAGTCAAAATTTTTATAGAAGCGTGACGATAATCAAAACTAAGGTCAAAATAAAAACACAAGCGTGATGATGAGCGGTTGATAAAGTAAAAATTTTAAACATATCAAAAACCAGGAATCATCCTTAAAATTCTAACTCAAACGTGCGATTTAAAAAATTTAAGGAAAAAATTTATAAATAAGCGTGACAATTAACAAAAGCTAATGTGTCACGTAGGCACCAACAACGTAATAAGCCGGAATTAAAGCGTAGTCTGTCCACGTAGACAATGGTGAAGATGAGTCGAAAGGGGAAGGGCGACACAATATTTGAGTTACGTGAAAAAAATAAAAGAAACCACTTACAGTACTTAACCATTTGAATATTTCACACTATATATAACATAAGTCATAGAACCTGAAGATATCTTCTATAGGAGGCAGCCTAAAAACGCACTGGTGTTTAGAAATTGCCACCAATGAAGAATCTTTTCCTCATTTCGCATATTCGGTCACTTGACTACTGCCTCTCCTTATAAAAATTTCAATTTTTTACAAATGCTGCAATTCTCCTCGCTCTCGAATAATCCCTTGGATATCAGCCGCGTCATTTGATTTAATTGTAACGCGGGTTCAAACCCTACATTAGAAAAAAAACCGATATCAAAATTCTGACACAAACGCGATGATTATCAGAAACGTTAATCATAATTCTGACTCCAGAAGGATAATAACCGGGAACCAAAATCAAAATTCTGTCAACTAGCTGAGTCCAAATTACAAATTTTGGCAAAGGTTACCAGAAACCGTATTTTAATATGACGGCTACCAAAAACTATATTTAAAATTTTAACACAATTAAGACAATTACCATGGACCAAAATCTAAATTTTGATAAAACCAAATATAACCAAAAATCGTAGTCCAAATACTGACACAAACGTGACGAAATTCAGAATATTGCTTAAAATTTTGACAGAAGCGGGAAAGCTGTCAGGAACTAAAAGTCAAAGTTTTGAAATAAAAGTGACAATTACCAGATACCGAAGTCAAAATTTTTACACAAGCGTGACGATTATTAAAGCTAAGGTCAAAATTCAAACATAAGCGTAACAATAATTAGAAGATTAAGTCAAAATTTTGACACTAGTTATATTTAATTATGACAATTACCAAAAACTTTAATTTTAACACAAACAGGACAATTACCAGGGACCGAAACAAATTCTGACACAAACGTGACGATATCCAGAGTCTTAGTTAAAATTTTGACAGAAGCGAAAAATGTATTAGAAACTAAAAGTCAAAATTCTGAACTAAAAATTACAAATACCAGATAACAGATAATAAAGTCAAAATTTTTACACAAGCGTGACGATAATTAAAGCTAAGGTTAAAATTCTAATATGAGCGTGACAATAATCAGAAAATAAAGTAAAAATTTTGATAGTAATTTTAGTCAATTATAACAATTAACAAAAACTTTAATCAAAACTTTAACAGAAACAAGACAATTACCCGGGGCCGAAACCAAAATTCCGATATAAACGTGACGATTACCGAAAAGCGTAGTCCAAATTCTGACTAACGTGACGATATTCAGAATTTTAGTTAAAATTTTGACAGAAGCGGAAAAGTTATTGGAAACTAAAAGTCAAACTTCTGAATTAAAAGTGACAATAACCAAATGCCAAAGTGAAAATTTTTACACAAGCGTGACGATTATTAAAGATAAGGTCAAAATTCTAATACGAGCGTGACAATACAAACGTGACAATAATCAGAAGATAAAGTCAAAATTTTGACACTAGTTTTAGGCAATTATGACAATTACCAAAAGTTTTAATCAAAATTTAGTAACACAAACAGAACAATTACCACGGACTGAAATCTAAATTTTGATATAAACATGACGATTACCAGAAAGCGTAGTCCAAACTCTAACACAAACGTGACCATATCCAGAATTTTAGTTAAAATTTTAACAGAAGCGGAAAAGTGATTGGAACTAAAATTCAAAATTCTGAAATAAAATTGAAAATTACCAAATATCAAAGTCAAAATTTTTAAACAAGCGTGACGATTATTAAAGCTATGGTAAAAATTCTAACATAAGCGTGACAATAATCAGAAAATAAAGTCAAAATTTTGACACTGATTTTAGTCAATTATGACAATTACCAAAAACTTTAATCAAAATTTTAACACAAACAGGACAATCACCAGGGACCGAAACCTAAATTTTGAAATAAACATGACGATTACCAAACGGCGAAGTCCAAATAAACCAAAACGTGACGACATTTAGAATATTAGTTAAAATTTTGATAGAGGCGGGAAAGTTATCAGGACCTAAAAGTCAAAATTCTAAAATAAAAGTGACAATTACCAGATACCAAAGTCAAAATTTTCACACAAGCGTGACGATTATTAAAGCGAAGGTGCGAAGGTCAAAATTTTAACATAAGCGTAACAATAATCAGAAAATAAAGTTAAAATTTTGACACTAGTTTTAGTTAATTATGACAATTACCAAAATTTTAAATTAAAATTTTAACACAAGCGGAACAATAACCCGGAACCGAAACCTAAATTCTGATTTAAATATGACGATTACCAAAAAGCGTAGTCCAAATTCTGACACAAACGTGACGATATCCAGATTCTAAGTTAACACTTTGACACAAGCCGAAAAGTTATTAGGATCTAAAAGTCAAAGTTCTTAAATAAAAGTGACAATTACCAGATACCAAAGTCAAAATTTTTACACAAGCGTAATGATTATTAAAGCTATGGTCAAAATTCTAACATAGGCGTGACAATAATCAGAAGCTAAAGTCAAAACTTTTGATACTAGTTTTAGTCAATTATGACAATTACCAAAAAATTTTAATTAAAATTTTAACACAAACAGGACAATTATTATGGTCCGAAACTTAAGTTCTGATATAAACGATTACCAAGAAGCTTAGTTCAAATTCTGACAAAACGTAACGATATTCAGAATCTTAGTTAAAATTTTGACAGAAGCGGAAAGTTATCAGGAACTAAAAGTCAAATTTCTGAAATAAAGGTGACAATTACCAGATACCGAAGTCAAAATTTTCACACAAGCCTGACGATTATTAAAGCGAAGATCAAAATTCTGACATGAGCGTGACAATAATCAGAAAATAAAGTTTTAGTCAATTATGACAATTACCAGAAATCTTAGTCAAAATTTCTACACAAACAGGACAATTACCACGGACCGAAACCTAAATTCTGATATAAACATGATTAACAAAAAGCGTAGTCCAAATTCTGACACAAACGTGACGATAATCGGGATATGTCAAAATTTTGACAGAAGTGGAACGGTTATCGGAAGCAAAATCAAACTTCTGAAATGTGACAATTATAAACCAAACTTAAAATTCTTACACCCGCGCACACAAAATTTCTAGAAACCAAAGTAATTTTTTTTACATAATCATGACAATAATCAAAAGCTACAGTTAATATTTTGACACAAGGGGGATTAAAACCGGGAACTAAATTCAAAATTCAAACAATTACGTAAATCCAAAATAAAAACTTTAACAAAAACGTTATGATAATTATGAACCTTAATCGAACGTGACGATTACCAGAAACCTTAGTCAAAGCACAGATAAACAGAAACCGTATTCAAAATTCTGACACAAATGTGTCTTTAACTTTAGTCAAAATTTTGATACAAGCGGGATGGTTATCAAAATCCAACATCAAAATTTTGGCATATGAGTGACAATTGTCAGAAACAAAATTTAAAATTTTTACACCTACGATTTTAAGAAACAAAAGTCATAATTTTTATACAGGTATGACGATTATTAAAGCTTGGGTCAAAATTCTAATAAAAGCGTGACCATAAGCAAAAACTGAAGTAAAAATTTTGAGAGAATCTTAGCAAAAATCAGAAAACAACATCAAAATTCTAAACGCAAATGTGCAATTTGAATAAACCAAAGTAAAAATTTTACTAGAAGCGTGACAATTATCAAAAGCTAAAGTAATAATTACAAAAAGCTGTTAAGCTGATAATAATCGTTCTTCAAAATCACAATACCTGAATCTAAAGTAATATTTTTAATAATTCTTGATAACCAGGAACCGTAGTCAATTCTGACTATAACCAGAAACGTTAGTCAAAAATTCTAACCCAATCAGAAGAATTACTACAGACCGAAATCAAAATTCTGATGTAAGAAGGACAATTTACAGAAACCGTATTTAAAAATCTGACCTAAACCTGTCAATACAAAGAACATTATTTAAAATTTTGACACAAGGGAGACGATAATGAGGAAAAGACATTAAAATTTTGACCTAAGTGTGACAATTATCAGATACTAAAGTTAAAGGGTCAGAATTTTAATACAAACGCAAAGATGATTAGGAATCAAAATTCTGACTCCAGAGAGATGATAATCGGAAACCAAAATTAAAATTCTGATAATTATCTAAATTTATAGCAAAAGTTTTATCGAAAGCAATATGATAAGAAAAAACCGTAGTCATAAGTCATGATTACCAGGAACCTTAGTCAAAATTCTAACACAATCATGATAATTACTAGAGATTAAAACCAAAATTCTGATATAATTTTGAATCTCATCAGTTACCGTAGTGAAAATTCTAATACAAACGTGACGATAACCTAATCCTAATTTTGTCAGAAGCGGGATGGTTATCAAGAACCAAAAGTAAAAATTCTAAAATAAAAGTAACATTTACCAGATACCAAAATTTGGACACAAATAATTTTAAGAATCTAAACCCAAAAGTTTTGCATACGCGTAACGATTAACGAAACTAAAGTCAAAATTTTAAGAAAAGCGTGATCATATGCAAAAACTGAAGTCAAAAACCAGTAATCAACATTAAAAACTCAACGCAAACGTACAATTTTAACAAACCATAATGTAAGCGTGATTTTTATAAAAAGATAAAATAATGATTACAAGAAAACGTTTTCAAAATCTGACACCAACGCGAATAACCTTAGTCAAAATTATTGACAAAAAGGGAATAATAATCGGAAACCAAAATTAAAATTCTGACAATAACCTGAGTCTAAAGTAAAATTTTTGGCAAGATGTGACCAAAGTCAAGCGTGATGATTACAAGAAACTTTAGTCAAAATTCTAACACAATCAGGACAATTACCAGAGACTTAAACCATAACTCTGATGTAAGTAAGACGATTACCAGAAACCGTTTTCAGAATTTTGTCACATTAGTCAAAATTTTAACACGAGCGAAACGGTAATCAAAAACCGACATCAAAATTTTAACATAAGAGTGACAATTACCAAATACTAAAGTTAAAGTTGTCAGTATTTTAATACAAACGCAAAGATTATCAAAAAACTTGATCAAAATTCTGGTACACGAGGAATGATCACCGGAAACCAAACTAAAAATTTTGACAATTACCGGAATCTAAAGTAAAAGTTTTAACAAAACCATTAATATACAAGAAACTCAAGTCAATGATAAACGTTAGTCAAAATTCTAAAACAATCATGATAATTACTAGAGATTGAATTCAAAATTCTGGTATAATGTTAATCATTACTAATAAAAACATGACGATAACCAAAATCTTAGTAAAAATTTTGACAGAAGCGGAGAGGTTATCACTTATCAGGAACAAAAACTTAAAATTCTAAAATAAAAGTGACAATTACCAGATATAAAAGTCAAAATTTTTACACACGCGTAACTATTATCAAAACTTTGGTCAAAATTCTAACAAAAGTTTGACGATAAGCAGGAAATTAAGTCAAAATTTTAACACTAGCTTAATAAAAAGCTGACCAACTTCTAAAGTTTGACGCCAAAGTGCGATTTCAAAAAAAGCAAGGTAAAAGTTTTAACATAGGCATGACGATAATCAAAACTAAAGTAAATATTTCCAACACGTGACATGACCATTATCAGAAACCGAAGTTAAAATTATAATACAAGCCTAACGATTACCAAAAATAAAAGTAAAAATTCTGACACAAGGGTAACGGTCACCAAATTCATGTAAAAATTTTAACACAGCGTGATATTTAACAATAACTGAAATTCAAATTCCGACACAAACATTAAAATGTCTTGTAATAAAAGTCAAAACTTTTTGATTATTAAAATTAAATTAAAAATTTTAACACAGACTTGGCGATTATTAGAAACAGAAGTTAAAATTTTGACAGAATCATGACAGTTGAGGTCAAAAATTTAACAAAAGCGTGACGGTAACTGGGGATTTGTAAAAATATTTTGACACTAGTGTGGTAAAAACCAGAAAACAAAGACAAAATTATGACTTACATAGGTCATAATTTTGACTCACATAGGACATAATTTTGACTTTGTTTTTTGATTTTTATCACCCTCTTCAAAAAATAGAATTAACACTTTGACGCAAGTGTGGCGATTTTCAAAACTAGTCAAAATTCTAAAACGAGTGTCGTTATTACTAGGACCCGAAATCAAAACTCTAATTAAAATGCGACTATTAACCAAAGCCAAGTTTTTTTTAAATTCTTAAAATTTGGCAAAGTCCTGACAAATTGTGTTTATTTATTGATAATTTTAATCAATTTATAGTCTTTCATCTACTCAAGTAATCCGTGTGGTGAACAGTTATTAAAAAAAATATATTTGTTGCAGGATGTGCCTGCAAGTTCCAAGTATGTACGAGTAGAAGACGTTAAATCAGATGATGAATTCTTAACCGCGTCCGAATGCACCCTGCAGCATTCGCGTTCATCATCGTACAACACGGCATCCGACTGCGAACATTTATACTCGCCTTGGTGGGATTATGGAAAGGATGAAGCGCTCGAGGACATATCCAAAGAAAAAATGGTTTTAGCGGTGGGATTACCCGAGCTTCCACTACCCAAAACCGTCCTTAAACCTTCACCTGAAGCTCCACCCGGAAAAATCGTTCGGGAAGTCATTGAAACGACGCATATTAAAGTCGAACATTCACACACTTTAGGAGTTAAATCTTTCGTGCTCACCTCAGAAACCGTCAGGGATAAGAAAAGTGAAGAATGTATGCAAGAAGACATTGTCAAAGTAAACAAACAGCTAGGTCAAGATATTATTCCTGATGACGAGAAAATCCTGCAACGGATGAAAGAGGTAGGTGAGGATGTGTATTGGAAAAATTGCAAATACGTCACTAAGCAAGCTCTTAAAGGATGCATTTAGTTACTAAAAATATATGTGCCAAACTTATTGCTTATTTATGTTATTTATAGTAATAATAAATTAATCAATAATTTAGATTATTATTTATTGTTGCGCGTTATATTTTTTTCTGCCATAGAAAGCATGCAGCTGCAAGTTACGTTATTACATAATTAATTATTATCATTACAACTTGCAAGTATTAGGATAAAATGTCATGCAAATTTCACTTTGGTATGGGTGCAAGTAATTTAAAAATTGTTATATAAAAACGACATATCAATCAAGAATTACATTATCATTTTATATGTCTACTAATCATTTTATTAGAAAATAACTACTTTTGTTTGTTGTTTTATTTTTCTTTTTTTATATTTTATTTTGTGTTTTTTATAGTTTTTTTTTATTGTTAATATATTTTTATTTTATTAACCGAGTTTTTATTTTTTACTTTATTAATCTGAATTAAGCAAATGAAAGGTAAGTGATGTTTTTAATTGATATTTATAAAAATAATAAATAAAATATGTACTTATACATGGAAATTATTACATGTTGCATTTTTTATATGTAATTATTCCGGTCCGGACAATTCATCGCGGAAAATTCATCGCAAAAAATTTATCGCAAGGTAAATTATTCGCAAAAAATTTTATCGCACGAAAAATTCATCGCAAGGTAAATTAATCGCAGTAAATTTTATCACACGGAAAATTCATCGCAGGGAAAATTTATCGCAAAAAAATTTATCGCAAGGTAAATTAATCGCAGAAAATTTTATCGCACGGAAAATTCATCGCAAAAAATTTATCGCAAGGTAAATCAATCGCAGTAAATTTTATCACACGGAAAATTCATCGCAGGGAATATTTATCGCAAAAAAATTTATCGCAAGGTAAATTAATCGCAGAAAATTTTATCGCACGGAAAATTCATCGCAAAAAATTTATCGCAAGGTAAATTAATCGCAGGAAATTTTATAGCCTTATCGCAATCTACCATTAAACAAAAATAGATTACTTTTACAGATAAGATAGTGACTATATTTTGGATTTTATCTATGCGCAGATGTGTAAGTAAAGAAAATTGCCGATATCTCTCTTAATTCATAACCAATCTCGAGGAGCTCATTTTGTAGCAAAGATATTTAATTCAAGGTCACCACAACCAAATTAATTTCGGTTTTCTGGTTTTAAAAATATTTTAAAAAAACTACCAAAAAATCAACTTTTTACACATATATTTAAAAAAATCCCAAAATTTGGACAAATAACTGATTTTTTGTAATCAGCGGCCAAGTTAGAGTAAAAAAAACCAATGATTTCATGTTGATTTTTAAAAATGCATATTTTCTGACCATTTTAAAAACCAAA
The DNA here is from genome assembly GCA_030264735.1 of Gymnusa sp. GC000175. Taxonomy (NCBI): domain Eukaryota; kingdom Metazoa; phylum Arthropoda; class Insecta; order Coleoptera; family Staphylinidae; genus Gymnusa; species Gymnusa sp. GC000175. The sequence continues at coordinate 11,588 of JARJDX010001341.1, forward strand.
ATTTTTATTTTCATACTTTGCGATTATTGTTCGCTTATTTTATTAATTGAAATTTTAACAATAGGAAAAGTAAAAATTTTATTAAATCGGAAAACGAACTTTTTGTAATCTGTACCCTCATGAACAAAAATTTAATATTCTAAACGGTTTTAAATTTTCATTATTTTTCACCAATATGCAGATCAAGGAAAACCACACTGGCCATATATTTCTTATTTCCTAACAATTTTAGACTTCAATTAATAGTAAACAACACCTAATTTAAAGACATAAACACAAATTAGAATTTGGTTTCATAGTTTTTAAATTATATTGAAAAATATGACTAAAAAACACTTTTTTAGAAAAAATAAATAAAAAATCAAGTGAAAAATGTCCAAAATTGGGCAAATAACCATGTTGTCATAATCAAAGACCACCAATTAGGGCGAAAACATTTGTTTTTATGTTGATTTTTAACCCTTTGATTGCTAAAGACGTATTGATATGCTTGCATACATTTTTTTACATGTATGAAAGGCGTAAACGAATTTGAAAGATTTCGTTTCTTATTTCGTCACAACAATCCTACCGACTGCGCCGTTTTCACTTCGCCGAAACATGTAAATCTTTTTTAAGGCGTATGTATTACAAACCTACATCTACACCTTTACCAGTCAAAGGATTAATATTTTATGTTTTGATTTTGACCAAAAATCAAAAGTTTTAATTTTAAAATTGTCGTAAATAATTGAACAAAAAATGGTATTTCAGATAAAATTGTCATTTTAAGCGGATTTTAAGTACTCATCTAAATTGTTTTTTGGGATATATGAAAAAATGTTTGAAAATTTTGCAAAAATTAAATTTCAATAAAATTTACAAAAAAAATTCGAAAATCGTGCGTATAACTTCTTCTTTTTATTGTACCACATCCAATTAATAAACGTTGGCAATCATATGGACTATCATAATTTTGGGGTGTGGCCCAAAATTCCGAATCCCAAAATCCCTAATACTAAAATCTTGAAGGTCTAAAATCCCGTAATGCAAAATTTGATAGAAAATTTATTTTTAAATATTTTTTGCATGCCAATATATTCTAGTCAAACTGTACAGACTTTCACTGACCGCTCCCTCAGAAAATTTTTAAAAGTTTCCTAGCCAAACATAATTTCAAATGAAGATCTGCTTCGAATAACAAAGCGGAAACGAGTGGCTACAGAACTAAGAGCAAGGAAATGAAGTTAGATCGGCCACACTTTAAAACAGAATGAAAAAATATTGCTCAACAGGCTTTTGATTGGAATCCACAAGAAAGAAGAAGTGTAGGACGCAGAACAATCTTTAGCGAGACAGCACACTAAAAATTAGGCTGTTCCAAAGTAAAGGCGTTGTTGTCGAACTTGATGGAAAAGCTTCGTGGAGTCCCTATGTTTTAAATATTGGTTTAAATTACATATTTTTTTATTAAAACTGTAAAGTCTTCTTAACTCAAGATTTTATTTCGATGGTATAATACCATTTATAATATATAGCAGTACCTAATTAGTTTTTCCTTTTGGTTCTCTCTACATGTCGTTGTTGACTAGGATACCTAAGTTATGTACTTGTGATTTGCTAATTATCAAGTATTTTGTTTTGTTTTTAGCTTTAAACCATACCCTTCTTATTTTTCTACTACGATATTTAACAGTGGTTGACAACCTTTTAGGATGTGCTCCATTATAACCGTGTTATCTGCATATCGTTTGTTATCACTCCATTTATCTTTATAGCCTTATGGGCATCCAAAATTCCTCAAATATTTTTTTAGTGTGTAAATTGAAA
>JARJDX010001367.1:0-10655 GCA_030264735.1 Gymnusa sp. GC000175
CCTCACTTCTTTTCGCAATATTTGCGTAAAGACTAGATGCCTCCGCACGATACTACCCCTTCCTGTTTGCGGATTTTGGCCGAAAGTCCCTGAGACCTCGGACTTTTCGTTTTGAGCTTGAAGAGGAATTTTCAGGACGATCAGTTTAGCCGTCTAGGCTGTAGAGAGGACACAGACAGACACACAAACAGACAGACAGACAGACAGACAGACAGACACCACTTTGATATCAACTTTTTCTGAATGAGGAAGGTCAAAAACGGATATTTCCGCAAAAATCTCGATTTTTAAACGTGTCGCGATTACTATACTTTAATTTACTTTGTAAATGAAAGTAAAACATCTCACATACAATGCAAATAATTATCAGGAAATGAACAAAACTAAAAACCTTTTATAAGGTAATTCTGTAATATGATTGTTTTTTCATGTAATTAATTGTTTTTACAATACAGCCCTGAAGAAGGTAATAAATTTACCGAAACGTCAGCCTAATAAAAAAACATAGTTTTTTGATTATTACATTGTCCTAAAAAATTCGAGTGAACCCACATACATATCTATAATAATAGGACGTAAAAACGATTACATCATTTAGTTTTTAAGTAACACAAATCCTAGAAAGAGTTAATCTATCCAGTTTTAATTAATAGATTTGCGAAATAAAGACAAAAAATATGCTAATTTGCGCGTGCGCATTCAACATGAAGTGGCTCCTCCACCAACACCAGAAATTGAGAAGTTTGATGATGCGGATGAAGAAAAATACCAGAGCAGCATTTTCTTACAGAAGATTCTTCGAGGCAGAGCGGCACAACTTACAGTAAACAAAACCATAAATTAATTAATTGAATCAAAATTTTTGATAAAAATTTCTAGATATTTGAAGGCAGAGACAGGTGTCGAGAGTTAATCGATGAATTAAGAAGTAACTTTGCGTTATTAAAAAGCAACGTAAATAAAAAGTTACTGGAAAAGGAAAAAACTAAACTGGAACAATTAAATGCAACAAGATGCAGTGCAAATGTAATGATACTCAAACAGCTTTATTCAAACAGTATGAATTACGATATAGTTTTGTCAGTATTTAGTATTTACTATTTTTTTGTTGTTTGAGGGCTTTTTGTCTCACTATTTTATTTTCAAACTTGTTTAAATCCATCTTTCAGATGAAATTATTGGAGGAAGCTTTAAAGAAGCTTGGAGGTTGGATTACCGGAACCCTCTTGGACTTCCTTAATAAGGAACTAAGTCGTCTTATGAAAGAACGTAAGGCACATGCAATGGCGTTATTAGTTGAGCGTGAAAGACTTAAACGAGAAGCAGCAGAAGCCGGCAGAAGGCAATACGAAATTCGGAGACGTAAAGAACATGATGAAATATTCAAACAAGTTAATTAATTTAATTGTTTAGTTATTTTTTGTTTTAGTACTTGTTGTTATAGGTTGTAAAAGTACACCAAGATACTGTTGATTTATATTTACAAGATATTATTACAGAAGGAATGGAATTTTCCTCAGATAAAGAGGCTACAGAGTATGTTAATAGATTAGCAGCTAAACTTGATGAAGAAAATTTGAAAACTGAGGAAATGAAGTAAGAAAAATTATATTTACTTCAATACCTATCCATCAAAGATTTTTCTACTGCTATTCTAGCAGTTTAAAAGTTAATGTTGTTTATCAGATTTAATAAGACTGCTTTACAGGGATGATATTCTAAAATTTAGGTTTATAAGCTAAAATCTAATCTTTTTAAACTTTACAATTTGCGCCACTTTCTTTTTCCCAACACTAAGAAAACGAGGTGGATAATAAGTCATGAAAATTTTTGATTTCATGTTTTTAACGTTTTGAGGTCGTGCGAGTCTAAAAACAGCATTTTCTCGATAGTTCATAAAAATGTGTCTATATACTTTGACGAGGGTAGGTGGAAATTTTCCAAGGCACATCTGTGGCGTGAAGCAAATTTTACTAACTATGCGATTTTTACCAAGTAAAACCATCTCCCTACGTATCGTGGCACCCCGGGGTAGCGCTGTCAGGCATTACTACACGGAAGTCTAATCGACCTTTAATTTTATTCAATTACTGGGATTTACTACCACTAGTTTACATGTTTGCCTCTCGCTGCCTACTCTACTCCTTCGCTTCGCTCCATGTCACTGGAAAAATCGCAGAATTGCTGGCACCGCTACACAGTTTCATTTCTTTTTTCTAGTCTCAGCTACCTTGTTTTTCGCGTCCTCTCTGGTGGAGCCTCCACCACTACTATACCAAAAGCTTAATCGGCGGCTTGCCGGCGACACATATTTCATCGTACCACTGCAAAATTTTCAGCGCACTTAAACGGTACACTGATATGGCCTTAATTCTGTAGATCGATACGATCATACCTTTAGTCTATATAGTTGCAGCAGAGGTTAAGGTTTTTTGCATCCCAAATACTGCAGTCTGTTGGCTTATTGTGTATTGCCACTATAGGTTATTTATATGAAAAGATCCAAGTCTTCTATTAGCCTCAGTAAACTGTCCACAAGTTCATCCTCAGTTGATCTTGGATTCTCGTTTGTTATATTAAATCTTTTTCTTCTGCGGTTTAATGCATCACATTTAAAGATTATGTATAAGGCAGTTCCTACCTCTTTATTGCATGGCCTCATCATTATTTAAGATAATTCCTATTTTGTACAGGCTCAGTTTTAGCTAATTATTGTGACGTTGTGAGCTGTTGCTCATCATTGTCCTAACAAAATAATATCCCTAAAACTCCCGGATTATCCCTAGTTTGCATAAATCCACTCATTAATTCTGGTTTTTGAAGTGGACTTTCTAATCGCTGCCATCCAACTGGTGCCATAAGTTGTATTAGCGGTCCTTATTACTGATAATAGTTACTTTTTTTTGCCAGGATTTCAAGGTATTTACGATAGTGTTAGATTTGTTTAGATTTAATTTTGCATCTGTACTGCCTTTAAGTATTTGAATGTGCCGCTTGTGTACCATATGCCTCTGAGTAATGGTAAGTTCTTTTTTCCTTTCTTTTTATTTCAGTATTTCAGAATAAGTCATAAAGAGCCAAACTACAACTTGGTACAACTAATGTGTGTAACCATGTGTAATGTTTTAAGTAGCGTGGTGTGGTTACCTTAAGCGCCATTTTACACTTGTCTTTCACTCGCTGCAGATGGAGGTTCCGGTTTCTTATATAGAAAGATTCCTAAGTACTTAGACTGCTCTTCAAAGTATACAAGTGCTTTTTCACCTTAATATATTGCACAATTTTTCCAAGATTCTTAAAAATTGCTGTGTGAGTTCTGCTATTGTACTAGGATGTTTTTCCATGATATGGATCAATAGATCTTCAAAGTTTTATTAATTCCTTGGGTATAAAATTCTTCTTTTTTTAGAAGTTCCAGCAAGAAGTCCTTCCAAGGTAAGAATGACATAACTCCCTGTGAGCAACACTTAGCTACCGATGGTTGCATATATTCTTCAGCTAACTTAGCTGAGACTTCTCTACCTTGGAGCATGTTTTTTAACCATTTTGTCGTTACGATGTTTCTCGGCAGCAGCTGTTTTTTATCAAAAGTTGTATTGCTAAATGCCTTTTCTATATCAAGAAAGCTGGTTATTACCTTACATGCTGTTTTTTTCGCTAAAAGAGAGAAAGACTGGCACCAGTGCTTTTCGCATATGCTGTAGTAGAGCTGGAAAAATACCGCCTGAACCAGCTTACTTACATGAATTAATGGTATTGATAGCCTTTTCTATTCTGTCTTCTGTGACCGCACCTTTGTCATCCAGTCTCCGCTTCTGATATTTTGATTATTCTGACAGAATATGTAAAGTCTCAGTCTTGAATTAACTGCAGGCGGTCTGCTTCTTATGTTTCACATAGCTTTATTCATAATTTATTACATGCATTCCTCAGTACCTTATTGTATTCTGTAAACGTTTCTCTGTATTTAGTCAATATTTTGAAAACTATGTGTTTCAGTAAAAAAATTCTTATCGAAAATTGAAGATCATCAAAATATCTATAAAAAAAGTCGATCGGAGCAATTCGGTTTACCTCGATTTTCATTTGAAAAATTACCGTTTTCGTGACCCCCACAAAAACAAATTTAAAAAAATTCTCATTGCAAATTAAAGACCTTCCGGGTCCTACTTTTTAGCTCCTGCAGTTTTTTATTCCAACAGCTGACATCTTGTTCTCTTATGTTGTTAACTAGGGAACAGTTGTCATAATTTGAGGTTATTATTGCTTGTTGCAGTTGTTATGTCTTCTCTACGTCTATTGATCTAATCTTATTCTTGACAAGGTCTATCTTTTAGCTAGCTTATCTCTCTCTATCGTTTACAGTTAGCTTTGTTAGGGATTATATGCTGTGTGTTTGGTTTCTTAATCTAATTCATGCACATGAATACGTATCTATAGTCGAAGTTCTAAGGATCTCCTGATATATGTCACTTTGCGATTTGAGAACTTAGATGTAAAGATGTTTTTTCAGAGCCTGAGAGTCTTCCATTAGTATTTTACTACTAACATTATTTGGTTCATCATTAAATCCATTCACTGAGTCTATAACTGCATTTCTAATTTATGCTAGATTGAGTTTATTTTCTTTAGGTATTTTATCAATAAGGGTATGTATATTGCCCTAAAGTTCTTTCCTATCCTGCTTTGATTTACGTATATGGATTTTAGAGTCCAAAACTTAATATATTCAGGTTGGTTCTCTGCATTTTGCAGAAATATATGCAATATCTTATCGTTTATGTTATTGATGTTAGTATGCCGAAGCTGGCTCTTTCTTGTTTTTCTTTTCTACTCTAGATAAAGATATTGTTTTCATATTTGATGGTGCCATATATTAGTTATTTTAAATAAATTTGAATCGACTAAACTTACTTGATAAACTTACTTTTGCAACAAAAGATACGGTACGCGTTATTAAATGCACCTATTGACCGCGCGCATAGAAAAATTAAATTTAACAACAATCAGGTGTGCAAGTTTCTAACCCCAACGGAATGGTTTATAACTAAAACATACGTGGTAAAAGAAAACACTTTTCGGAATCCGGGAATTGTTTGTAAAAAAAAAAGGATTAGCAGAGAGTAGACAGATAATGATAATTTTGCTAGCACGTCTTTAAATGGCCAATTAATCCTTAAACATCCACAACTCAAAAAAATTAAAATATGAAAGACCAAACACTAAAAAGCTATGCCCGTGTTGTACCAAACCCAAACAATAATTCATATGACCATGAATTTGTATTTAAATGAGTTTTATTCGCGGAATGTTTAAAGATTTTAAAATCGACAAACTAATGGCGTATTTTCTGTTCGACGATTTAGTACTCCAGTGGTAGTGTTATCATTTTTCATTATCGTTTTTCGTGGTTCTTGTTGTAACGAATATTTTAATTAATCTTTAGTTGTCAGCGTGCCTTACATAGGAACCCTTCTCCTTTATCTCAGCATAGTACCTTCAGTTGCACTTTCTGGGTTAATTTAATCAAAAACTACTACAAGTAGAGTCACTTTATCTTTATCCTACCACCACAGAAGAAGTGAATCCAATATATTTTAAAATCAACCATTTCAATTTTTTTATCATATCGAAAATAGACTTCATTGGACCAGAGGTAATTTTAAAAATATTTTAGAGATGATGTACTTTATAACGAGGAATACATTGCTGATTTGGTTCATCACTTCGTTATACCAGAAGTAGAAAAAAATATTGTGCGACAAAGAATGAAGCAACGCCAAAAGAAATATTTAAAAACAGCTCATGATGAAATTTACAATAGAACTGAAGAGTTGCCTAATCCATATGGTGAAGGTATTTTATCAACAATACATTAATAACATCTTAATTACTTAGTTTATTTGTTTAATTACAGTACCACCTTCCACATCTGCAGAAACAGCCGATGAAGAGTACAAAATAATAGGTAAGAACGATTTTTCTTCGAATGACTGAGTTGCCATCGCAATTGTCAGCGGGAAAAAATAAACAATACTCTAGAACTGCGGCTTTCAAACGTGGCCAATGCAAGCAGCATATTATAGGAGTATAATAATAATAATATATGCGGCAAAATTTGACGTTGCAAATTTAAAAACTAAATTTTTTTTTAATATGTAGGGGTACGCAAAAAATATATAGTTTTTAAAGTTTAGGAACTATGTCCGTGGTGTGTTAAACCCAGAAAATAATAGAAAGATGTGGCGTCGACTTTCTTAAGTAACAAGTTATTACACCCAACCGCATATATTAACAAACAAATACAATAACTAACTAATACAATCAAATTACCTACTGCTCATTTTATAGATGATGAAACGCTTCGCAGAGCTCAAAGTGAGGAGCGAAAGACAGTTTTGTCCGATATACAAGCAATATTGGATGAACTCATTACTGGGCCTATTAGAAAAGAAGTTTTAGATAATATAATTCCATGTTATCCTGAAAAAAAAGAAAGTGTAGTGGAAGAAGCTACCACAATTATTGAAGAATCTGCTGCTGAGGAGGTTACTGCCACTGAAATTACGACAACAGATGTTTCAGTAACGGATGTTGATGAAGTTGAAACTGAAAATGAGGAAATCATCGAAGATACTGAAGCAGTTCAGGAAGTTATAAACTTAAATGAAGAAGAAAAACTTGAGGAAGCTAAAACTCTTAGTGAAACATAAAATTAAACTGGATTTCAGGAAGAAGGATTTTATTTAGTGATGAGATCATTTGTATTTTGAAATAGTAAAATAAAATGTGGAAGTAGATAGTATTAATCATTAATCAAAAGTATTAGCTAACATTCTTTAAAGAGATTGCAAATATCTTTTTTTTTTTGAAGTTATAACGAAAAAATGCAAAAATCGCATATGTATGGTAAAAATAAACTTGTAAACTTGTCTACGCATTTTGTTTAATCTTGCTTTCGCTTCTAAATATCACCATGATACGCGAGTGCCCTTTTTTCCATAGCTAAATGTAATGTGTTTGATACACTACATGACAATTTGAATAATTTAAAATGTTATTTTACTTGAAATAAGTAATTTTTATTAAAAGTAATTAATTACATTTTTGAATTCAGAATAAATAAATAAATGGGGTTGCCTTTTAAAATAAACCAATAAGCAAAGGTCTATCGCTATGGGCAAATAGTTAATGTTACAAAAAAAAGTTTTACGCGGCAATAGTGAAGAGAAAATACCATTTAGTTTGATGAACCGGACATTAAAATTGGTTTAAAAATAACTGAATTATGGCGTTCCTTGATCAGGGTTTTAGTGGCCACCCTACACCCTGTATATTATAATAAAATTAGACAAATAACTGGTTTATGTAGCCAGCGACTTCCAATTTAAGTAAAAACTTGTATTTTATGTCGATTTTGGGATTTTTTTTTTGAAAATTATAAGCTATAAAATAAAATTATATCTTTATTGCATGTTATTGTATAAAAACTAAACTTTGAAAATTAGGAAAAATATAAAATGTTTAATTAAAATTTAAAAAAAAACCTTTTAATCATACTAGAAAAATAATCTGTGAATAACATTAGAATGTAGGAGTATCAAAAAGTATAATAACAAAAAACCCTAATTAGGTTCAATGTACTATCTCATATACTATGTTTTATTAAAATAATTATCACAACAGAAATACGAAGAATGTGATAAAGTGGTCCACTTAATGGCTAATTAAATTTGTTTTTTTTTATGCGGTATTCTAATCTGGAAATATAGGAAGTTCACAGTTTTTATTCAGGATATTACATAATTGATTGAATCATTTACATATACAAGGTGTTACAAAACAAATAGCATAAGATTTAGTGAACATATAGTAAAATTTGAGCTGCGGTCACCACACGACTTTCATTTACGAGTTTAAGACATATCCGTTTCTTTTGACGAAAGCATAAGTATATTTCAGTAATTATCAGTCACTTAGATTGGCAATATGTGTTTCTGCAATTTCACTTTGTAAAAATTTATGTTGGTAATAATTCCGATAGTGACATCCGTCAGTTTTAAATGATATATAACCATATGTCATTAATTTTCAGCTGATTATTCTTCTACTCTTATGTTTTTTTTTCATAAACTTGATAGTTTTTAAAATATTTGCAAAATTACGTAAACCTAACCAATAAACTACCACTTTCGGTTGGTAAATTTCAGCCAAAAGTCACTAGCTTTAATATAAATTTCCAGAGCGATCTGTGTAGCTGTTTGGGCTGTAGAGAGGACACAGACAGACACTACTTCGTGTCTATTGGTTTGGTTTTTCGTTTTTTTGTAAATATTTTAAAAATTATCAAGTTTATGGAAAAAACATAAGAGTTCAAAAAAATTAAATTTGCTACAAATTTTGGTGTTATCATTTTTTCAAAATTTAACATTTTAAGAATTCATCCTAGTTTGTTGCCAATGGACGTTTTATTGAAGTTATGCCCATCAAGAAGCAGACATACTGTCATTTTAATCAGCTGACAATTAATGAAATAGGTTATATTTCATTCAAAAGTGACGGATGTCACTATCGGAGTTATTGCCATCATTTCATTGAAATGATGTTGCAAAGACATACTGCCTACCTAATTAGCTGATAATGATTGAATGAAATATAGTTATGCCTCCATTAAAAATATCGGATATGTTTTAAATTCGTAAATAAAAGTCGTGTGGTGAGCACACAACCAAATTTTTTTCGTTTTAGTCAGAATATATAATAAAAATAATTTGATAAGGACGTACAAATATACCACTTTAATTTCCCATAAAAAAGAATTAAATATCCTTGTCATGGAGAACACCATCAATAAAAAAAAAAAAAAAAAAAAAAAGAATATATTTGTTATTTATTAAATTTTCTATGTGAAATTAATAAAATTAATGTAATCTGTGGTTTTCTGATAAACAAAACTTAATGTATATAAAATTTAATTTGCGTTATCTACTTCCAGTCTAGTTTATAATTTCATTAAAGTGAAGCCGTTAAACGTAAGTTAAAAAAAATAACTATTTAAGAATTTAGTTTATTTAATATTATTGATTGAGTATAATACATCGACGAAATTAGTATAAAAATTTGACCCATTGACACTGTGGGTCTTTTTGGAGCAGGTTCGCGCAACCTTTTTGTATTTGCGATCTACTTTTTACTTTCATTTACAAAGTAAATTAAAGTATAGTAATCGCGACAATTTTCAATATCGAGATTTTTGCGGAAATGTCCGTTTTCGACCTCCCTCATCCAGAAAAAGTTAATTTCGAAGTGGTGTCTGTATGTCTGTCTGTCTGTCTGTCTGTCTGTCTGTCTGTCTGTCTGTCTGTCTGTCTGTATGTCTGTCTCTCAGTCTCTGTCTGTCTATCTGTCTTTTTGTCTGTCTTTCTGTTTGTCTATCTGTCTTTCTGTCTGTCTATTTGTCTGTATGTCTGTCTGACTGTCTGTCTGTCTGTCTGTCTGTCTGTCTGTCTGTCTGTATGTCTGTATGTCTGTTTGTCTGTATGTCCGTATGTCCGTATGTCTGTATGTCTGTATGTCTGTATGTCTGTCTGTCTATATGTCTGCATGTCTGTCTGTCTGCCTGTCTGAAGAATATCTGATGATCTAAACAAAATTTCATGATTTAACGTCGTAAATACTACTATTCTAAGTTATAACTGAGTTCGCCCTCGAAACTTATGCAACAAAACTTTTTTTAAAAAATTGATAACTCATGAGTTGATTAATTTGCCATTTTTAATCGTACACACTGCTCTCACGACGTACTACACACTATTTAAATTAGGTTCTTCTCGTGCACAGTGTTTGATACTTACAAGCTTATAACACAATATTGTTGTTAATCTTAATGTGTGCAAAAACGAAATAAAAATATTTAGATGACCTTATTAGTAGACACGCATGTTGGATGTTGCAAATTTTTAACATCACGCGATTTAAGCGACCAAATGCAGGTACCATTATAAGCCAGATGAGTGTTTTTATTTATCTAAGAACAAATTGCAAAAATCCAAAGAGCGCCGTCAACAAAAATATTATAATAACATTACGAAATTGCTATCTTAGAGATGTATTACATACGAGCGATTAAACACACTTTAAAAGTGTTTATAGCTTTCCATTGTTTCCAAATATCCCTTTTAAATCGATATAAAAAAACAAGGTGGCGAAAAACGTTTTTACGTTGATTAAAAATAAATTTCATTTTGTTGCAGATTTTAATGCAATTGTTTCTGTTCTCTGACTTGCCATTTGCAAATGAGAAAATATTTTTTGATAAGACAAAATTGATTTTTACGATGTTTACTCCACATACATACACGCACCCACAAACACAGACATGCAGTGGCGTAGCTAGGAGGGGGCAGGAGGGGGCATTTGCCCCCGGGCGCCACGTTAGGGGGCGCCCAAAATGAGTATTAAAACTAATTATTTAATTTTATTTTGATGTAAACTAATGCATCCCAAACACGTTTGGTAGATTGAATTTTGGATCTCCACATATATCTTCATTACAAACCAGTTGGCAAGCATGATTTTGGCGCCCCCATTGAGCATTAATGGGCGCCATTCTACTCATAAACAAATGACACATCCACAATGTAGGATTCCTGATG
>JARJDX010001391.1:0-14702 GCA_030264735.1 Gymnusa sp. GC000175
GCGGGGCGGTACATTCATATAATCATCTCTTCTTTATGCTTAGATTATCATTTTTGTAGTCCTTTTATTCTATTTTCGTACGTTTCTGTGCGTGTTTGGATCTTTAAGTGTACAGGTTCTTCTCCTTTATGTTTGGCATATCCTGAGTATAAATTTTCTTTGGACTTTTTTGAGTCTTACGTCGTTTCTGTTGTGCTACATTTCAAATATTCTTACCGTAGGATTGTAGAGCATTAGGGATTTTATATAGCACCAGGGGGCTTTCTAGTTGCCATTTTTGGGATGCTGCAATTAGGCATGAGTCTTCGGAGTGCATTTACTTTTCTTAGCTTTTGTGGCAGTTCTGCCTATGTAGTGCCACATGTTGCAATCTCTCTTTTAAGTGGTTGATGCTTTCTAAAGTCCGTATATTTGTACCTTTTACTTTTGGTTTCTTTTAATTTTCTGTCACCATAGGGTGATACTGATGTGCGGTAATTATTAGTCCTCGATTATTGTCTTTTTCTTGTCTTTCTTTTTGGGTTCACACATACAACATATGTCGATTTTTCCTGTGTAATTTATGTTGTTAATTTCTGGTCTCTTTACTGCCTGGACATAAAGTTCCACGTCCCTATTCTGAGTGTGTTTTGTTTCTTATATTGTTTGAATCTATCTCGTGTCCTATCTCCTTTTTGTTTTGTTGTCGCGATATCATCATATCAATCTGTTCATTTTCGAGGCTATGCGTTCTTCTATGAGCGAAATGCAAGTCTTACAGGTATGGAATTAACCTAAACTACCAACTCATTAATAAGTCAATTCTGATTTTTAGCCTAATTTTGTGTGCAGAATATTTAAAACAAATTATTTTATTATTTTGACAAATATGAATAATTTAAATCCAATAAAATTTATCACAGAAAATTATGTTAAAAGTAAAATTTTGCCAATATCAAAAGTGACCTATTATTCCCAAGACCGAATAAAAGACGAGAGTTGGTAGGTTAAACAATTTAAATAAATTAAGTTACTGAAAAATGCTTGCCAGCAAAACTATAAAGAAAAATATAACAAAAATCTATCAACTTCTAAGTTAGTTAGTTAGCTGTTTTCTCTCGCATTTTATTCATAATTGGCTATCGACTTCTAGAGTTTCTCCTGCTGTGTAAAGTGTTATTAATGAGTTTTCTATTCCTACAGAATCTCATACCAGAAAACTATAAAGGCTTTTCATAAGTATTTAAAATCGTATTTCAACAATAAATAGTAACACAATTTATTAAAGTAAAACTTAGTGCTTTTTGTTAACTGCCAATAGATTTCCGATTACCTTTAACAATTAATTATACATTTTATTATTAAAATTAGTACATGGTATAAACTAAAAAAGACAAAATATATTTTGTGTTTTTATCTTGTCGAAATTAAAATTTTGGTAATTTTATTATTGAATTTTTTCCACGTAAATATTTTCATTTAACGTTTTTTTGCAGCAAAACATTTTTCCACGTAAAATATTTTAAATGTGGGGTTTTTGCAAAAAAATATTTTTCCACGTAAAATATTTTAAATTAAGGGTTTTTACAGCAAAACATATTTTCATGTAAAATATTTTAAATTAAGGGTTTTTGCAGCAACGTAAAATATTTTGCAGTAAAAAATATTCAATATAAAATGATTAATAAGAGTTGCATTTATTAATTGCCATTTTAAATTGCTGTTGATTATATTGTAATACATATTTATTTATTTTTTTAAATGATAGATTTACGTATTTAACTTTTTATAAATGTGTTAACCTTTTAAACATGTTCTTTTTTGTATGTTCTTTTTTCTTTGCAAGTTTTCTAGAAGCGACGTCTCGACATAAAATTTATAATGACTTCAGTTAAAATTTTTAATAGTGTTCAACGAGTAACAAATTGAATAAAAAAAATATATAAAAAACTTTAATAAGTTAAACATAATTTTTAATAACAAAACTTTGATAAAGTCTGGAGTATGTAAAGTTTATAATTATTAGGATGCTTCATAGACTTAAATTTTTAATAATGAGCTTTTTGCTGGTGAACAACATTGGATAATTTAGCTTCAAGGTTCATTATACGTCAACATAATGCATTTCTAATTTGACAAACTTGTACCTAATCTCAGTATGTGAAGTTCTCTCCTCACCTAATCCGTAAGTACAAACTCAACAATTAATAAAGTTTAGTTCAATTCAAATAACCGGAGAATGAAGGAAGCCTTGCGGATTTAAGGACTTATATCAATTTGGAGGAAAATTACACAGGGCCTGCCACAAATTTAGGAAAACATTAGATTTTTGGAAGTAATTTAAATTAAATTTAAGAGCGGTGTTTACGCAATTAAAGTTAATTAAATAATTAACGTATGAAATGTTTTGTTAATGAATTAGGGATAAGGTTTTATCAAAAACTGTTTGGAGGACCTTGTGTCGTGTTATGCGTTATATCTCCTCTTCTAAAGCGTGGGTGGGTAAAAGCAGGATCGTGGGTTTTATCCTTCCTACTACAATAATTTACTAGAAGGATGCCTTTATTTTACAAATAGTTCTACATTTTTCATACTTTTGCGAATTATATATTTTTTTGTTCGTGTTATTAAAGCATCTTAAATAAATATTTATTTTTGAGGCTAAATTATGTTTACATTACTTTTTTCCCTAGTGCATGTTTGTTTGCCATACGAATAGTTTTTTCTTGATTTCTAAGACTAAGTTTTTGTTCTCGTCGTGCTCCTTAATAAGGTTTCTAAATTTTATGAACTTGTCTGATAATTATGCCCTTTTGCTTGTCAAATTCTTCTAGTGATTATTCGGTGAATATTTCAATAACTTTTCGATCTTCTGGTTTTCATTTCATTTTGTGAATTCATTAGTTTTAAATTCCTTTGTGTCATCTAGAAGTTCTTTGTTTTATTTTTTGAAACAAACTTTTTATGTTGCAATTGGCTAGAGGTGGGGGCAATCTTCGTGCCCTTTCTCCACTTAAGGACTGCTTACGACTAGGAAGGAATGATCTTGATTTTAAATTTCATTCTGCGTTGTAGTATATTATTTTGTCTAATCAATAAGTGACATAGTAAATTCTAATATTAAACTGTACCGAAGGTATTAATATACACTCCAAGTCCGAGACGGTTTACTCGTTTTGTCAGAATACTGTTTAAAGATTTTTAAAATATTTTTGAGGTTTTTTTCGTGAAAAATAGCTAGTACATTCTGTTAGTATTGACGGCGTTTGGTTGGAGTCAGCTTATTTATTGTATTACCGCCAACCCACATGTCTGTAGATAATAGTTTAATATGTATTAGTTTATACGAGTATTACTACCTAAAATTTTTTTGCTTAACTCAGGTTTTTGTCCAATTTCTACTGGCAAAAAATTATTAGATGAATCAAGTTTGCTTTCCTTTGTAAAAGAAAAATATAATTTTATTTTAATGTCTCTCCTCCTGTAAATATTAGAAAAACTATGCAAAAGAATTATTTGTGTTTTAACTAACACTTATAAGGAATCCAATTTATATGAACCAGCATGTATTCATCCAAGGAAGATCTACAAAATCGGCACTACACAAAGTGAGTAACACACCTTGCTTTCTGGCAATGGCCACCACCAATAACCTTGGATTAATGGTTGACTTTACTTCTTTTAGCTTGTTATTAATAAAGCCACCCCGTCCGCCTCCCATGCCGCGATGACGACACTGCATTTTTAAAAATACTTTTGGGTCAAACAAAGGATTTAATCGCAAGTTTGTATGCAACGTTCGCTGACTCATTTCCGCTGATTTCGACTCCAGCATGCCCAAGTAGTGTCTTCGGTAAGATGCTTTGTGCAAATGACTTAGTACAAGAGTCAACGGAACGAGCTAATAATTCATGTATGTTGTTAGCGCCCAGATCCTGGCCACATAGGGAAGGAGAGATTTTTTTCTCCGCTAACGGAGGAGGAAAACTGGACTTACAACACACGTTTACTGTAGGATTAGTCCAAAAGGCTCCTACGAATCGAATTCCTTTATTATAAATTATATCTACGACTTTGATGAGCAAAAGACTACACTGTCAGCCGTAATTCCTCCTGGACATAACTAAGCAACTGTAAAGCCGTAGCAAAACCACTTTATTCGTTCTCCAGTTAATAATAGCCATGCACTTTATAACTAGAAATGTGACTGCGTTAATGCAGGGACTTCGACAATGGTGTCGATGTTTTTTTAGATACTCCGTTGATTTTTCCGGCAAAAAATTGCAAGGTCGTCTACATATGGGCATTTTTCGATAGGGGCTGAAACTGAAACTGCAATAAATTGAACGCGATGGCAAATTAGGTTACGATGATGATGGAACCCTGCGAAACGACGTTTACCAAAGAATAATTTTCGGGATAGACGTGATGAAAATGGATAGATGACCTTTTGTTCTCCATCTATAAAGTTTCTCTGAAACGCTACACCTGCAGTTTATGTCGTAGACCTTTCCGAGATTGATAAACCCAGCGTAAATGTGTTATCTGGAAAGGAAGCCCGGTACCAATAGGACGTTACTCTTCAGCAACCAAACCAGACGATTGTTGATCTTTTTTTCAAAAATCTTGCTCAAACATGAGGTTAAAGAAATAGGGGATAACCCGAAGGTAATAAGAGACTTCTTCCGGATTTTAGTAGCGGATGACAATGGCTTTCCGCCAGCGTTGCAGAGTAGATCTAGCAGACGTGTCTTGCGGAAAAATACGGTTGGTAAATCATGGAATAGGCTATATTGCCGGGCATTAGAGATAAGTGTTGAGAGTCCCGTATTGCTCCTTTTAGTTCTTTTGAAGAAAATGTCGTATTGTAAGACAGAGCGCACCCCGTTGAAAAATTCGGCAGAATTTCCAGTTTTGCCCTCATACACAGGTATCCTGGGTCGTAATTTTGAGAGCTAGAGTCTGATTTAATCTGCAGAGCCAGAGTGTCTGCAATATCGTTGAAGTCAAGGGAGGATGATATTGCTGGAAATTGCTTTCCAAATATCACCCACACCTTTTTTTAAACCTCGGCGACAGGTGTTATGGGGGTGATTTCCAACACCTATCTCTCCCATGATTGCCTCTTTAAAAAAAGTATAATTTTATGCCCAAAAGCGCGCGGTTTTTAAAAGCTATCAAGTTTTCATGCGTAGGGACTTCTTGAAAATATTATAAGGCATTTTTATAGCTGCAACTGCTACATTGTCTCGTTAGTTCCATTAAGAAACTGACGGCTTTAAAAGCCACATACTTATTATCAGTGTTACCATTTTCAATTGATTTTTTTTAGGATATAAGTTTATATAATCTTTCTTTATATTTTTTTCTTCTCTTCTTTTTATTTTTTGTTTTTTTATTTGGTAGCTAACAAACTTTTCCATTTTAGATTTTTTTTGTAACGTGGAATAGCATAATTGCCATTCGGCCCTCATTTTAAATTCATGATCTTTTTAACATTTTTTTTGTTTTCTTGCTGTTTTTTTAGATTGCTTTTGAATTATAGATTATCGCTCCTTGCACTTTCTTGCTTTTTTTGATAACTGCAGTCTGCACTCTTTGTATGATTCTGTTTTGGCTTTGGTTTTCGTTCTTTATGTTTATATTTTGCTATTGACAGACATATGTATGTCCAATCAGATCACGTCCTTCAGATATCCTACAAAGCGGCAAAGTTCTGTATTGGCTTCCTTCTCAATTCTTTCAATGCTATATATTTTTAGGCTGGTTTAATTTTATTTTATAACTTGTCTATTTAAGTCTTATTTAATGCTGCTTCTTTAGAAAGTACCATACTTTTTGTCGTTTTATAATAAAGGCCAATGTTATTTCTGCTGCCAAGCTTTTGCAGATTCTCCTTGTTTCCTGCTAGCATTACGCACCATATGCATAGCATATAAGAGTCGGCTTTGCCCATTTTGTATATTTTTCTTTTAGTGTTTTATATATTTTTTTACTTGGTTAAATCCATTAATTTATACAGTTAAAAACGCGTACATGTTAAATATTGTCACGTTAACTGGAGCCACCACGAGTTGGTCATGTGGTGGCTTGTGACTTAGCGTTGGCCAAGTTCCATTAGGAAATAAAAGAGGTGTAATAAATTGCGAACAAAATAGATTTACTTACATAATTAGATTTATTAAAACCATGGGGCGTAGCATAACTTTATTCAACATCACAAACTTAATTTTCGATAACTGTCACCAACCGGTTGCCATGACTGTCTGTTTTTTGAAGATAATATTTTTTACAAAACTAAAAATTACTTAACTATGTTTTACTGATAATGCATGGAACATCCTTAATTCTAGGACCAATATAAAAAATGTCCTTAGTTGCTAAATTGAAGATGCCCATGCATTAACCTGTAAACGCATATGGCGATGATGGCACCAGAGAAATTAGAGTCTCAGTTATCGTGAGAATTGACTTTACAAGAAACGCTAACTTTTAAAATAAAAAAATATTCAAATTACTAAAACATAAAATAATTCGTTCTCACAAAATTTCCATACGTAAAAATATATTTTTGGGAAATAAAATTACTTTATTACGATTAAAAGTATATTGTAAAAAAATATTGTAATCACATTTTTTTAATTTTAGCTCTATAATTAAAATCTTATTTTATTTAGATATCTTTAAAATCGTAAAAAAATATTGTAATCACATTTTTTTAATTTTAGCTCTATAATTAAAATCTTATTTTATTTAGATATCTTTAAAATCGTATCAGATAAATAAATTTTTCCTAATATGTAATATCATTTGCTTCAAAACACATAAGGAATATTCAAAAATATAAACTTCTTATATTTTAATACCATAATTCTAATAATTAATTAAATAATCTGCGTTGTACTGATTTTTTTTTGGTAATTAATTTTTTATTAGTAAATAATCAGCGAATAATTCTACTTTTTGAAAAACTTAAATTGTCTGTATTTTTATGATAGAAAAAACTAATAAAGCAATATAAATGTTTTAAAGATGAAATATATTTTTTATTCTGATTTGTTTTTCTGTAAATTTATTTCATTTCATTTCTCCACGTTATTTATTTCAATTAAATAATTCATGAAATAAAAATGTAATTTTTGCAGTAAACTCAGTTCTAAAAGATATTTGATTTGGTTCGAAGAACTTATAAAAGGCAAATAATTTTATTTAAGTCAAAGATCCAATTACAATTTTATTAGAATTGAGGAAAATTTAGTGCACTGCTTGTTTTAGTGCTTTATTATTGTGCAAAACATTCAAACATATTATCGCATGCGCTTCAATATGTGCTTCATCAGAGACCTCATGCCTGAACGTTCAGTTGTGCTTTTCATAGTAGAACGAGATAGGTCTATAATTAAGTTTCAAACAGTTTACGCATAACAGATATGGATCGTATATAA
Organism: Gymnusa sp. GC000175; assembly: GCA_030264735.1. Classification (NCBI taxonomy): domain Eukaryota; kingdom Metazoa; phylum Arthropoda; class Insecta; order Coleoptera; family Staphylinidae; genus Gymnusa; species Gymnusa sp. GC000175. The sequence goes on from JARJDX010001391.1 coordinate 7,425, forward strand.
AATCAGAATGGGGTGCTAAATAGCGTTAAAAGGTTTGTTAATTATTTTATTACTTAATTTAAATACAAATATGAGTTTGAAAGTTTTATAATATTAAAAGTATGCGAAACTGATACTAAAAGAACTTAATTTTAGACATACTTTTATAAACATAAGTCTCTTTGGTTCTAAGATATACTTTTTATTTTCATTAAGTATTTTATTATAATTTTGTCTGATAATAATTTTAATGAAACGTATATGATCCTTATACATATTTAGTTATTTAATTGTATAACCTTATTATTTTATTACTACTTAAAATAATAAATTAATAATATATTATACATATTATATATTTTTTATAAGAATTATTGTGTATAATTTTAATTCCTTTCTACTCTTGGCCATCAGCTGTGGGCTTTCAGCCCAGGAATCTTCAAGTTATTGTAAAGAAAATATGGTGCAGTTGAAAAGAATATCCCATCCACATCCCTGTGGATGGGTAATTGTAAAATAAAAAAAATAAAATTGCCTTTTAGGGTTTCTCTTTCAGCCCTTAGATGTCTACTGCTGAACATAGTCCTTTAACAGGGTGCGGCCAAAATCCCAAATCCCAAAATCTAGAATCCCAAAATCCCGAATACTAAAATCTCGAATGCCTAAAATCCCGAAGCCTAAAATCCCGAATGCCTTAAAACCCGAATGCTTATAATCCCAAATACCAAAAATCCCGAATGAGCTGGATACGAAAATATAATGTAGTGACACTTCTTCTCACTGTTTCACGATATCGCATTTCTGCTTATATGTGATACAGAATTAATAAACTTTCAATTTTTTGTTACTTTTAAAAAATATTTGATGTGGCCACCCCTGACTTTATCATACATTTGAATTTAATTGGCAGCATGACTCTATTTTGATGAAATTTATGCTGCAATAATTCCACAAACGACATTATTACTTTTGATAAATATGTCACAGCAACACTGTAACTTAATAAAAATAATTTCATTGACAATGTTGCTTAGCAAGAAAAAGCAATGAATTCTTTAAATATTAAATTTAAAAAAAAATAAATTTGTTACAAATTTATTTGTAAACTCTTTTGTACTTTTATGTTTTTTTCCATAAACTCGATAGTTTTTCAAATATTTGCAAAAAAAACGTTAACAATAAACTACCACTTCCGGTTTGTGAATTTCCGCCAAAAGTAACTAGGCTCTTCAAATTTTTATTAAAGTTTAAATATGAATTTTTGTGGTGATACCTCTAATAGTTTTTGTAATACCTTGCCCTCAAAAACGCGCCACATCCACACACACAGCCACACACACATCCACACACACGCGCACACACACACAAAGACATTTTTTAATTTTGGTCAATTCTTATTCAGGGGACCCTAAAAGATATATTTTCACTGAAATATCAATTTTTTTTGACGATTATAATACTTAATTTTACTATCATATGATAAAGTAATAAGAAATTGGAAGAAAAATCTCCAAGTATTTATCTACCGATCACGGCTAATATTTGTAGATTAAGGTTGGTCTGCGTTATAGATTATAATTAAAAATTTAAGGACAAAATTTTTAATCCGTATTATACATGTTTGCAAAGAAGTGCATAAAGTGAGCAGTGGTCATTCATTTTGGAAATTTCCTATTAACTATAAACCTGTATAACAGAGGATTATCCGAGAAACGTAAAACTGCAAGAAAAGTGTACATTAAGCAGGAATGTAATATCGTGAAACAGGGGAAAGAAGCATAATTAAGGATTTTAGGTATTCGGGATTTTAAGCATTTGGAATTTTAGGCATTCGGGATTATAGGCGTTCGGGATTTTGGGAATTCGGGATTTTGGGAATCGGTATTTTGAGATTCGGGATTTTGAAGTAGAACCCTCCAACACACCTTTCCACGTCGATGTGTTTTGAGCTCTGTGCGTCCCGGCTAACAGCTGTAAATTATCCCGCCATCTCGCCTGGAGTCCACCCATACTTTTTTTTGTCTTTCTAGGCCTGCATTTTGCTTTTGGTCCATTTTACGTCATCTCGCGCAACGTGGTCTATTCATCGCCACCTCAATTTAGTAACTTGATCCATAACATACGTACTTTAGTGCGTTTACAAATTTTCGTATTATGATTTTTATATCTTAGGCTGATTTTTAGCATCGCTCGCTCACTTTCTCTCTGATAGACTCTTCAATAGCTTGTGCTATTAACCGTAAAAGTTGCCGTTTTCAAGCCATCGGTAGATACAGAAGGAATGCACGCATCGACTTTTTTCTTGGGGTAGATCGGGACTTTACGTAAAAAATTTAGTTCGTCTTTTTAAAGGCTGTCTAAGTCAAGTCCACCTCCAGCTTCTGGTTGCCCCTACCCATTTTATTGTTGTATCCCAGATAAAAGTACTGTTTAGTTAGTGTTTTTTGAACATATTCTAGAAAGATTATTTTGGATTTCTGAAAATTTATCTGCAGAACAGCATCCTCTGAAGCTTGCATAAGTTCCTGCAGCATTCCCGAAGTTTGTTTGAATCTTGGCTCATAAGCACAATGTGGTCTGAGAAACGTAGTTAGCTTAGGTAAATTCCGCTTACACACACATCTTTTTGTTCCCACTTTAAGTTTTTAAATATTTCCTCTAATGCCAAAGTAAAAAGCTTTGGGAGAATCCTGCAGCCTTACCGCACGCCTCTCTGAATATAGATTTTTTCGGTTTGTAGATCTTCCTTACCGTTAATTTAAAATGTTGTAGTTTTACAAATATGGTGAATTAATGCGAGTACCTAGGGTCAATATTTGCTTTATTCGTGGCTTCATCTCTGCCAATTTCTTATTAGAATCACAGGCTTTTTAATAATCAACGAATGCCATGTGTAAAGACATGTTAAATTCAGTGCATTTCTCTATCAGTGAGCGGAGTGTCTGAATAAGGTTGACTCTGCTGTACCCTTTTCTAAAACCGGCTTGCTCAATAGGTTGATGAAAGTTAAATTTTCTATTTAGACAATTTGTTGGTATCTTTGCTAGCAGTTTGTAAAATGTGGCAAGTAAGACGGTAATTGAGGTTTGTGGAGATGCCTATCTTAAATAGGTAATAGGTAATAGTTTTGCTGATCCAGCTTTAAGCATTTCGCTCATAACGTGGTATTTTCCACGGATATTGCGATTTTTTATCAAGTCCAGGGCCATCTATTTCGGGAATCTTTTCTGAGACCACGTTCAAGATGGTCGCTTTCTGTTACATTTGGTTTGGCTGTTGGACTAACTGGTTGTTTAGGGTCTAGTTGAAGTCGTATATCACCGGCGGTATTTTTCTTTTGTCTGTTTTGATTACATATTGTCCTTTACCTCATGGATCACCATCTTTATTTTGGCTCTTTTTGAGTGTATCACTTTCACATTCAGATTATATTCCATGTCATCGAGAATCTGTTGTGTGTTGTTTGTCCGTATGTCCCTTCGTATTGCTGTTTTACAAGTTTTACAATTTATTATCATCAAGTAGCAGGGTCATACTGTTATTATAATTATCCGACAATTTATGAAATAGGTTATATATAATTCAAAGGTGGCGGATGCTACTATTGAAGTTAAAGCCAACACACACAATAAAACTACAGAGACATACTGCTAAGCTAATTGGTTGATATTTAATAAAATATAGTTATATTTTTATTGAAAGTAACGGATATGTTTTAAATTCGTTAATAAAAGTCATGTGGTGGCCACACCACCATTTCTGTGTTGACTGGGAATTGTCTTAATAAAATTATTTGTTTATTTAAAAATATTGCTATTTTGATTCTTTTGTAGGTAAAGATCTTGTAATATTTTTAACTAATCGGACCCAACAATTGAAACAGTTTTTATATTAGAAATAATTGGAATGGAGTATTAAAGTCACATGTCCTATTTTTGTAAAATGTAGGTTTAAAAAATATAAAACATGTCATTTTGTTAAGTTTTTAAGTATCAAGAAGGTGGCACGTGTAAGCTATTAATGTGAATAAACTTAGAAACATAATGCATATCTTATAAAATGTTTGTATGTTAGTAAATTTAGAGTGTCACTTTAGCTCACAGTTTGAGCCAAGCAACCCCAGAGGCAGATCCCATGTAATTACGTCCACGCTAATGTACTAACGGGTTTATTGAATTTCTGCTGCAAATTATTTTATTTTCTAGTTATTTACTAGATAATTCAATACGCTGTCTTAACGCAATATGTATGTCAGTGTGTTCCGGGCGCCTTCACCATAATTTAAAATTTTATCTGGCAGCTTAATCGAAGCATTTTATACATACAAATTACACTGTAAAGCGAAAATTATAATTAATTCTTCTTCAAAAAAATATCCTTTTAAATCGTCGATGTTTCATGAATCTTACGCATGTTAAAAAACTCATTACGCTTAAGAAACACGCCATAAGTTTATTAAGGTTGAAAAAATGGATTTTCGGCATTAGAAGCGAATTTTTGCGGCTGATACGTAAAACAATTCATGCGTAAAGCTTGCAATTTTTCCGATTCAAAACATTTTTCTGCAAAAAGGAAAATATTAAATAAATCACGCGGTGTGAGTTTATGATTGACGTATCGTATTCCATTAGATCCACATACGCTTCAATTATATATCTAATCCAATTTTCTTTCGAATAAATAATAAAACAGATCTTTTGGTGAGCATACGCTTGTGCCAATAGAACGATTTCATGATTCAAAGTAAACATCATGGTACAACAAACAGCGAATTTCAAACTCAAAATTGACCTAAGCTTACACAACTAACGCCATATGGACGAGGAATGTTAAATACACATTAAGTTGTATTAAATAAAAATATTTATACAAAGTGTTAAAAAAATGGAATAATAACTGTTACTTTATAATTATAAACCGGAAACCAGAATTTGAACAATGGAATCTAGATATAATTAGTTAGTAAACTTTTGATTATTAGTTAGTAGAAGTTATCAACTACCTTTCTGCTTGTTACATGGACATAATTGTGGATCTCTATAAAGAGCATCTCTAAATTAATACTGAACGCAAACATTTGTTGAAAATTTAATAAAAACTTTGTGTAAAAGAGTATTTAATTGTGTGTTTAAAATGAAGTGGTCATATGGGAATTGCACTTTATTTAAACTCGGCACAACTTATAAGCGATTACAAAGTTGGCAAGATGAGTGTTCTGGGAAAGTTTTTGCAACTCAAATCGAGAAGTTGCTGTAGAATTTAATGAACAAACAACATTCAAATTGATCAGATTACGTTGCTGTAACTGTTTGATTCGTAACAGAAGTTGTTTGATGACATTTAATTCTAAAACGGCTTCGAATTCCTATTTTGTTAGAAATCTTATCATTTTATTGAAATCATTTAAAGCATTTATCAGAAGTTTAAAAAAAGCGTTTAAACCCGTGATAAATACTTTAAAATATTTTAATAAAATTTTGCAAAGAAAAAATATTTTCACTTTGAGTTTAACAATTTAAACAAAACTACCTTGCCTTATTTATCACCTTGAAAAACTGAAGATGTGGTCATTATGCGACTTTGATATATCAGTTTTTTATATTTGATGATAATTTGAGTTTGATTTTGTTGTTGAATGTAACTGGCGTTTGCTTACAATCTACACCTTAAACATTTTTATTTTTGTTTTTCACATGTGTTATTAGAAAATAAATTTGCTAAATTTATTGTTAATTTAAGTCAAATTGACACGCTTCTTATTTTCTTACTGGCGTTTAATGTTTTATTAAATATTTTTCTAAACACAATGACTGAAAAGGACGTAGAAAAAGTCTGGGGAAAATTAAAGCATCGATAACTCACATTTGCAACGAGTAAACCGCAGACTATAAAGAAATCGTGAATGATGGACAAGATAATTAATCTAATCTCAAAAAATAACACAAGCCTGTAAAAAAAGCAAAGCTCGTTATGCATTAAGACAAAGGCGCAACATTTTACTTGAGGCAAAGTTCAATGCGTTCAACATGTACAAGGGAGTTACGGAACCTGCGGGAAATACAAGCTACACAATAACCAGTGAGAAGTAATACCTAAACTAAAGAGAAAACTAGAGTGGAAAATGTACATCACTAATTTATTTAATAATGTCCGAACGGATGAACCACTAATAAACAACACTAGAAGAACCAACAATAACGTTTGATGTAGTGGAACGTGCCATTAAACTTGTAAAAACTAATCGACGAAAGAAAGGCTATTCAGGTACTAATGACCTATTTAACACCATATACACCAGTGGATTCTGAAGTCTGTCTTTATCAAAATATCAAAAAAGCAACTGCAAAAACATGCGGGGACTACTAAACCAGCAGCTTCATGAGTCAGCTACTAAAAATCTTTTTAGGACTAATTCATTGCCATGTATAGCAAATCGCAGTTTGGCTTTCGGTACGAGGAAGGCTTTATTCGGATTGCACGTACTTGTTCAGAGGTGTCGAAATGTCTTGGTTAATTTATATTCCCGTTTCATAGATTTTCGAAAAGCATTTAATCGAGTCAACATACTAACCGCCTTCAGTCAAAAAGATCTACAGTGTTTATTCGATACTGTCATAAAGCGATGTGCGGAAGCGGGCCTCGATCTGAATATTAAGAAAACAAAAGTTTCTATAATAAGCAAACACTATAATATAATTGCTGATATAAAAGTCAGAGATGTGAGAGTGGAACAGGTTAATAAAATTAAGTACCTCCGATGTCAAATAAATAACGCTGAAGGCAATCAAACTGAAATCAGGTCTCAGAGTATGCTCGCACAGCGTTCAAAAAAATGAGCAAGGTTTTGTGTAGTGAAAATATTAGACTGCCTTTGAGAATTCGTTTACTACGCTGTGATGTATTTTCAATCTTGCTTTACGAAGTAGAAGCCTGGACTATAATCAGCAATAAAATGAAGCGACTTAAGGCGTTCTAAATGTGGTGCTATAAAAGAATTCTAAAAGTATCATGAACAGAAAGACGAAAAACATCATGGTAGAAATATTTGTACAATTTGTGTGATGTAAATTTAAGTACACTCTTCGGACTAACTGTGAACAAGATTAAATTAACAGTGATGGTAGGTTACAAAACTAGATCCATTTGAATATTACCTAGGAGATGTATATAATGAAATAAATTTATATCTATATAACGTATGTGCTTTGTCTGATTTTCCTAATTAATCAATACCTATAAATAAATAAAATAGATCACCTCCTACATATTACGATATAGAATGTATAGCCAAAATCTGAT
>JARJDX010001444.1:0-12435 GCA_030264735.1 Gymnusa sp. GC000175
AAGTTTTTCTTGTCTTGTCAGTTTTTAATTTTTAATACATAAATATGGCTTTTAAAACAAATGCCTTATTAGCTTTAAGTAAAAATAGCGTGGCAATTCAAAGGGCTAGGTGAGAAGATTTTTATATTATTACAAAAATTATATTATTTAAATACACAGTTCATGGTGGTCACATGTTCAGATGGGGCCTCCGGATTTAATTCTTGGAATAACTGAAGCCTATAAAAGAGATACAAACCCAAAAAAGATAAATGTAGGTGTTGGAGCTTATAGAGATGATGATGGAAAACCATGGGTTCTCCCCACAGTTAGATTAGCTGAAGAAAAAATAAAATCAAAGAATCTTGATAAAGAATATTCACCAATATCAGGAACTGCTGAATTTTGCCAGCATACAATTAAATTAGCACTGGGTGAAGATTCAGAACATATTGCTAATGGTTGCAATGCAACGGTGCAGTCTATATCTGGTACAGGTGCATTAAGAGTTGGAGCAGCTTTCTTCAACTCATTTTTCAGTGGTCCTAAAGTAATTTATTTACCTACCCCAACGTGGGGTAATCATATTCCTATTTTTAAACATTCCGGATTTGATGTTAAATCCTATTCTTTTTATGATCCAAAAACATGTGGATTTGATTTTCAAGCAGCCTTAAACGATATTAATGTAAAAAAATTAAAATTGCCAATTTCAATAATTTAAATTTATGGATTTTAGAAAATGCCTGAAAAATCATTAATTTTACTGCATGCTTGTGCACACAATCCAACAGGTGTCGATCCTAATCAAGAACAATGGGCTGAAATTTCTAATCTTATTAAGAAAAAAAATATATTCCCATTTTTTGATATGGCATATCAAGGGTTTGCTTCTGGTGATTTTGCCAAAGATGCTTTTGCTGTAAGATTGTCATGTCAATTATTTCAAAACAAACTTAAACAATCAACTTACAGGTCCGATTATTTATTAAGGAAGGACATGAAATAGCATTATCACAAAGTTTTGCTAAAAATATGGGTTTGTATGGAGAAAGAGCTGGAGCTTTTTCTCTCATCACTGATAACAAAACTGCAAAAGAAACTTGTATGTCTCAAATTAAGATTTTAATTCGTGCAATGTATTCAAACCCTCCAATTCATGGTGCAAGAATTGCAACTGAAATTTTAGGTGATCCAACTTTAAAATCTAAATGGTAAATTAAAAATGTTAATTACTTGTTTTTATTTGTTATAATAATTTTTATGTAGGTACAAAGAAGTTAAATTTATGGCAGATAGAATAATTTCAATGAGAACTTTGCTTAGAGATAATCTTAAAAAGGAAGGTTCAAGTAAAAATTGGGAACATATTACAAATCAAATTGGAATGTTCTGTTATAGTGGCATGAAACCTGAAGAAGTAAATATTACTTGCTTTGTTATTTTTCATAATTTTTTTTTTATTTTAGGTTGAAAAATTGACCAAGAATTTTAGTATTTATTTAACCAAAGATGGTCGCATTTCTATGGCTGGTGTAACTAGCAAGAATGTTGGTTACCTTGCTAATGCAATTCATGCAGTTACCAAGTAAAAAGTTAACGAATTTAAAATGTATTTTATGCACATGCTTTGTTAATTATAAATATATACATATATTTTTTTTATTATGTTCTTGTTTTTGAATTAAAGTTATTTCAAAATGGTAGAATAATAAAATAAACTTTGATGATAAGCTTTTTGAAAGATCATGGTTAGCCAACTTTTATAAGTGTGCTCAAAAGTAACTAACCCCACAGATAACCATCCTGTTCTCCCACCAAACCCATTTAAAAGTGCAGAATGGAGAGACTGGATTGTAAGGTAGTCACAAAAAATAGAATAGAATGGGCTGTCAATACCTTTAGACCTATTAAATCAGCTGCTTTAGATGGTTTCTACTACAGCATGGGTGAGAAACAGGTTCCAGTAACATGCAAAATTGCATATACCAGAGGCATGGAAAAAATCAAGAGTAGTCTATACCGAAACCTGGACGCAATTATTAGGGTCAGGTCAAGTTGGGACTTGGTCTCTCCAATCCTCCTCTTCCACTCGAAACGGTTTCCTGCGGGCGCGCCTTATTATTTACACGTAGTAAGTTCGTTGCATCTTTTATTATATTATTTTTCCAGCATGTTCTACTTTTCCTATGGGCCTTCTAACAACTGGGGTCGCGTTCATAACTATTTTCGGGATACGGGTTTCCGGCATTCTCTGGACATGTCCTGCCCATCGAAGGTGGTGAATATGGGTAGATACAGCCAGTTTCTTATACAGGGTGTCCGTTTTTCGAGCCCACCAATGGGATCTCGAGAACCATAAAAGATACGAGGTCGGTTAAATTAGAGCAAAGTTGCCAAATTAGGAGACTAATTTAATGACGTATTTGTTTTTCCAAAAATATGCATAGGTAACTAGATAAAGCGAAAATTAAAATTTTTGCCAATTTTGTTTTTGGCTTATAGCTTTCTTAAATGAACAAATACACAATTTTAGTTTGCACTTTATTGAGACACTTTTTACGAAGAATCACCAGGGTTTATAAAAAAATTTTCTAACATGTACTGTTTACAAGTTATTGGTATTAACTTATAATTTTTAAACAAACATACATGTACTATGTTTTCTCCGCCATATTTGTACAGTTCTGCTGTTATGTCCCATCCGCGTTATAGAGATGTGTCAAACACGTGATCCGACAGGCGGCCAGCTGATTTTTATGTAGTTAAAAAGTGATTTTTATTCTCAAGTAGATCTGATTAGATCTTAAATCACCTCTTTGTGGACTTTAAACCAATAAATATGCGCAACAATAAATTGTCATTAATTAATGCTTAAGCATATATTTATTTAGTTTTGTATGCCGCTGGGACGCCATTGTAAATCTTAAACTGACAGCATTTGTCACATCTCTATTAGGGAGTTTATTACTTTCCTAACCTCATTTCTGATAGGGGGTCGATGTGTTGTTCCTCGTATGGTTGCGTTTATATGCGGTGGTCTACCTGTATTGCTTCATCTTGTGGGTTTTTGTTAGGGATTAGTAGTTCCGAGAAGAACTCTTTCCACCTGTGCTTTATCTTTTCCATATCCGTTATTATGTTTCCGGATTTATCTTTACATATAGTGGTGCTTGGTTTATAGTCTTTCTTGAAGAGGTTGGTTCCTTTGTTGAATGTCGGATGTTGTAATCTTGGAAGTCCTGTTCTGTTTTTATCAGGGTCGAGTTGAATTTTCGATTCTAGGACATAAGCGCATAAGACAAAAGCGTACAGGACAAATACGCGCAAGACAAAATCGCACAAGACAAAAGCGCACAGAAGTAAAAGAATATAATGTAATCGCAAAAATCTTCGAATTTGACATTTTTGCGGAAATATTCGTTTTCGACCCCCCTCATTCAGAAAAAGGTGCCTTCGAAGTTGTGTCTGTGTCCTCTCTACAGTCCAGACGTTTAAACTGGTCGACCTGAAAATTCATATTTAAGCTTTTAACAAAACTTAGGAGATCCCAGTGACTTTGGCTGAAATCCACTAGTGGTAAACTATCAAGTTTATGAAAAAAAAACATAGAACTGCAAAAATGTTTCAAATTAAATTTTAAATATAGTTATGTTTCTGTAAAATGTAACGGATATGCCCCAAATACGAAAATAAAATTTTACATGATTCCGGAGAAGATGATTAAAATAGAATAATCACGATCGGTGATGATCGGCTTCAACAACTTGGTAATTCAGAAACAATTTTGTAACTGAAAAAGTAAAAGATCATTTGTATTTGTGTTTTTTAATGTAATTCTCCTATATGTGATTGATAAAATAATGAACGATATAAAACAAGATACATTTTTACGGTTTTCTATTTTAATAAGTGTTGAGTTTCTATTCTTTGTAGTAAATGTTTAAAATGACCATCATTTTTTTTCTAAACATAAACCAACTCGTTTTTTTATATTTTCGTACGCTCTCTGCAATTCTTCATCATTTATGTTGCCCATGTCATAATTAATAGCTTCCTCTAGTCTGGATGCCGATACCATTACCCATTATATTATTGTCATTGCTCGCTCCGCTCGCTCGGTCTAGTTAGTATTAAGACGTCAGTATACAATACCCAGCTCTCCCTTCGGTAGGATTCGTTTATTTGACTAATCAGAAGTCTTTAAATATTTCAAATCATACGAATATCGTTTCCAGATTGGATACTTGGATACGCTGAGTAATTTAATCCAATAGCATGAAGTGCTAGGTACTAACCATTGGGTATATAAAAAGTACTATCACATGAATTATTATTTGTTTACATATTAATTTTTAAAGAGTAGTGAGTCGTAGTAATTTAACGGTTTATTTAAAAAAAATTTTTAGCCATTATTCAACTATGGATACAAAGAAATTATCCGAATTGGAATATGAAGCTCAGTTTTACAAATCAGCACTTTCTTATACGTTTTTGGATGATTGTAAATTTATAACCTAAAATAAATTTAATAAACTTATTTTTACCTTTTCAGTCAAAAATGCTTTGAGTCACATTATTAATACATGTTTTGATACTTTGGAACAAGAAGAAGAGACGTGTACATCAGAACAAATGGACAGTCATATGATTTCAAAATTGAAAACAATGTATTTGGAAGCTTTAACAAAGCCTTTGGATTCTTTAAAAGTAACTTCTTATATTTTAGATTTGTGCCTTTAACATTCTTTAAATATGTTTTGTTTATTAGAATGTTGTTCAATAATTTTTATTTAGCTTCAACTTAAAATTGCTAACATTGATACTCACTCGAAAAAAAATTTTTAATGAGGGTGATGAAACTATTCAGGATAATCATAAATAAAGAAATAGAGCCAAGTGTAAAATGCAGAACCTTCTTTTTCTTTAGGTGCGATCTATGTTTCAAAGGTTAGCGATCATTAGGGCTGCTCTAAAAGCAGCTGTTCTAAATAATTGATTCATTGTACAGTCCGTACTTTAGGCTTTCCTAGCCGGGAGTGTCTTCTTATTTCTATTCTTTTCTTTCCACTTTGATTTTTCCCTGCATTGTTATTTTTAGTGGGTGCAGTTTTCCCCCATCATATGTGCCGTAGATATTTTAGTTTCCTGTTGGTGATTGTTGTTAAGGTTTTTTTTCTTTCTGTGTTCTCATGACTTCCACATTTGTTACGCTTGAACCCATGACATTTTTAGAGTTCTTCTATATATCTACAGTTCAAATGTTTCCAATTTTCTGATATCTGCTGTTTTCTGACCATATCTCCATACCGTAAATTTTACGGGACCATATTTTGAAAATGCTTAAGAAAGACAAAATAAAATTCGCTACTACAAATTTTTAGTTATACTTTCCCGGAAAGTAGTATAGAACTGGATATAATGTAGTATTTATGCTTTGAAGTATCAGGAAGAATTGTGATAAATTTAGAATCATTTTTCAAAATACATTAGTTAATTCAACTTTGATTTGCAGTCCATAATGCAAAAATTGCACTGTTCCTTTAGCAACCACCAAATTTAGAAATTCTTTTTCCATTTTTAAAGTTTAATGACGTTTTTTTTAGTAACAAGAATATGATTTAATTTAATCTTTTTTTCCGTCTTTCTAGAAAGTAGTATTAATATGAATAGTTTTATTTTGTAATATCTTAACTATACTAACAATGCTGCAAGGTAGGTAGCTAGGTAGCATAGTTTTAACATGCTAATAGGAGTTCTAAAAGAAGGACATAACCATCAAAAGGAGTATGATTGGCTAGTTTTGTCTGCTAATGCCTTGTTTATTATTTTTTCGGAGAGAGTTGATGTCTAAATTTGCTTTCTTTTTCTATTTCCTCTGTGATGGTGTTACTTTTAATTTGTAGAACAGGTTTTTGTTTAAAGTGCCTAGTTTAGGAAGGTTTTTTGGTATGACTCATAAGGCTTATTGTGTGGTAATCTGTACATAATCTTGCATTAGGTTTTTTGATCATTTGGGTTGGCTATGTGTTTTTGCTAAAATCCCTTATGTCCTGCTAGAAAAGGGTCCAAAATTTAAAATACTTTATCTTAAAGCCTTTGATCAGTAACCGCAACAACCACCCTGTTAGTCCTTCCTCTCCTTAAACTATCTGATATTCTGTTAAGTGTATGATATGTGCCACCATTTAACCTTTGCTACGAGCTCTTCCCCTGTCCCGGTGATGATCCAAAACCTGTAAATCTGGAGGAAAATTATCGATTGTCTTGTTTTTAAAACTAGTTCTTTTACTTTATGTTCGAGCAGTTCATAAAATTAATAATAGTGACAACTCAATTTTTACTGGCTTAAGTATGCCTTGGTGTTTCCAGTTTTTGTTAAGCTGAGTAATTACTTCTTTTTTTTTAAATGTATTTTGTTTTATAATTCTAAAATAAAATTTTCCATAACATACAATTAAGCATTGACCTAAAAAAATTATTCACTAGCTCAAAAAATAATCCATGGATAAAAATAACACTATCGAAATTGGAGTATTAGCTAATAATAGTTTTATTTCATATTTTTTCTTTATTTTGTTCTAGCCAGCAACAAAAGAAATGTTTTCTATACCTGAAAATGTAGTAATAGGTTCTGATAATCGACATCAGGAGTTTGAGAATAAAATTGATGAGTTAATAATGGAAATAAATGAATTAGAAAATACTTATAAACAGGTAACATTTCTTTTGCATTAATGTGAGTTTATAAAAAAAATATTTCAAATGAACAGGTGTATTCATATGCTAATGTTTTTGCGCGTTTAAAATTTTTACATGGCCTTTGGCTTGAAAATATTTCTTTCACGTATTATATGATATATTATACGTATGAGTACTGTTTTCACCCTTACTGGTCTTCAGCGAAATAGATGGGACCCCTCGCCATAGCACGGGGTTTTCATCTAAATTCCTTGAATTGTTGGCTCCAACTAGCAATGGTCGCTGATCGGGGACTGGTAACTCTCGAACGACAGTACTTGGTCATGTGCGCCCTGCAATCACACATGTTACCGACTCTGCGCGTGGAGTTGCCTAGGACACGTTTTTTTATAGCCACATAGCAACCTTAATGCTGATGAACCGTTAAGACCTACTACTCGAGATTTTAACCAAGTAAACACATGTCACGTTTACTTCATGGAAGCTAACTTGTCCACCAGTGGTGTTTAAATAATCTTACACTTCCTCAAAGCGTTAAATACCTTGGTTTGCACCTTGATTGAAGATTAACGTGGAAAAAGCATATCCTCACAAAGAGAAAATAACTAGGTTGTTACTGGATGCTTGGTCAAAAGTCTCAATTGTCTTTAGAAAACTACTTAGCTACTGGTGTATAAGGCAATATTAAAGCTCATATGGACGTACAGCATCACTCTCTGAGAGACTACTAGCTCCTCCAACTGTTCCAAAGTAAAGTGCTAAGAAAAATCGTTGATGCAATATGGCAGGGGTCGGCAACCTTTTTATCCTTAAGGGCACAATACCAATCTGAAAATCACCGAGGGCGCATATATTACAGATAATCGATAGGTTTAAATAGGCATTGAAAAAAACAAGATTCTAATGCCGAAAAATCTTCAAATCTAGAAAAAAACTCTTATCATGATCTGTAAATGACGTGTACTCTAAAATCTATCATCCTTTAGTCCAGCGAGGGCGCATTAAAAACCCACCAGGGGCGTCACGGAGCCCGCGGGCGCCGGGTTTCCGACCCCTGCACTATGGTATATACCTAATACTATGATCCATAATGGTCTCGGAGTGATAACAGTAAAAGAAGTCCTAACAAACTATTGTAAATCATACAGTGACAGACTTCACTGCACCCTAACAGACTTGCTAAAAAATGATTGTAAAACGAGAAGGCTTAAACGTTTTAAGCTCTCAGAACTGCAGACACAATTTCATTGAATTGGCTACTAGTCTTATGTAGACAGAACAATTTAGATTTAAGATAAACTATGTTTAAAAACAATTATTGACTGCGATGAACTTTACATGTTATTTAGTTTTAAGTTAAGTCATACAGTATCCTTATTGTTTTTGATGTGACAGATTGCAAATAAACATCTCTATATGTACTTTCTCCCAGAATTCCTTTGCTGTAGTCCTCATTTGGTCCATATAGTAATATTATGTTTGCAGCCCATCCTTTATTCTCTTCTATTTTTATTGTCATTATTCTTTCATTTACACATGTTCATACTCTTGTTCCAACCCCACTGTAGACTACTATGTAGTTAATAATTGTCTTTTTCATTTATTTTTTTCTATTATTTTCTGGAATTTTTATATTTTTCTATTTTCTTCTTCATTCAAAGTTCATATGTGTCGTCCTTGCTTTCGTATTGTTTATAGTAGTATATAAAATTGTGATGCTAGTATAGCAAATGTTCATAAAGTAAGAACTGACTGAACTTATAGGATAATGTAGCTTGGTTGTTTAGCCACACACTCTGTACATATAATTGAAGGTTTAACTCGAAAACATAGACTTTTCACAGCTTTACACTGTTCAAATTTTCGATCTGCCTTGCTAGTGAGGGTTTCCATGAATAAAACCTTCTCGCCTGGAGTAAATGAAAAATCATTTAAATCCAGTGATTCAGAAACTGTAATGTAATTTGTAATACCAACATTACAGACACTGGTATGCTAAAAGTTGCAGACAACAAACATGATATTGTCACTTAAGCTTCCCATTACAATGCAGAAGTAGTATATCTTTTTGATAAATTAATAGATTTAGCTGTACATTTTGATTCACTTTTTATATCTCATTAACTATATAGCTCAAAATAATTAACAGATACGTTATAAAAAAAAAACAGGGAGGAAAAATCAGATACATTTTTATCTTGTTCAATTTACGATTTTTATAAAATATCTGTTAATTGTGAGCAGTGTACTTTGCTTTATGAGCAGTTAAAAATAATGTTTTGGTAAAAATTCTGATCCATATTTTAAATTTTACTTATTTTAGCAAAATATGTTCATTGCATTTTTGGAACAGGAAATTCAAGATTTTGTAAAGGTTGAACCCATCCAGCAAAAAGTAGATGAACTATTAAAAACCAATACAAATTATGATGCCTATAAAATAGAGAAACAAGAATTACTTAAAAATCAAAGAGAATATTTAAAAATGCTTTTTGAAAATAAGTGGAAGAAAATATTACTTTTAGATGAAGAAGAAAGCGAATTGTACAAAAAAAATTAAGGAAACTTGCAAATAAGCTCTCTGGAAGCAAAACTCACTCTTTACTCTGTAAATATATATGACGTTTAATGTGTCAATTTCAGAATATAGTACCAATGAAAGTATATTGATATGAAACTTTGTGTTACATTTACTTTTTTTATACAAGTGCTTTTGCCAATTGTTTTATTATATTAAATATATAGTAAAAACAAAAAGAAGTAAAATATTTAGAAATATTGAGAATTGTTTTTTTTGGGAAATATGATCTGCAAAATTTAATCTATCGTTATTAAGGCCTTATTTTGATTGCCTTTTTAAATTTTATTCACGCAAATGGTTGACATTCAATTTATCAATGTGACCTGTACCACATTGCAATTCCAATAAAGTGAATTTTAAAGACTTCAATTTTGTGCTTTTCTCAATTCTTTAAAGAGTGTATTTTGTCTTTAAAAGGCTTATATAATAATTGTTTATGACTGAATTTACAAACTACTCTTAAGTTATTAATTCGGCTTATATTTTAACATCGGTCCATATGGGCGATTCAAATGTTTCAAGTAAAAGTTGTGTTTTTATCCGTTAAGTCTGATTTTGCAATAAAATATGGCGCTTCCCCTTTAAGATTTTAAAGTTCACCCCCCTCCCCTGCCCTTTACAAAATCGGATGTCCCACTTCAAATTAAAGTAAATTAAATATTTTGTTGTTCGATGTCTATTTTTGGAGATATTTCTCTGTTAAGATTAAAATGGGACACCCTGCATATTCAATGACCTCACCTATACAGGACTACTTTGAAGTTAACTTGAATCTCCTATATCAAAATGACAAATTTAGTATTTGCACACCTGATTTTAACATATAGGCCACCCTTAAAATAAGCTGAAATATTATTTAAGACTTATTTATGAAATTGGGCATTAATGTAGAAGGAACTATTATATAAGGGTATACTGTAAATAAATTTATAATAAAAAAATTTTCTTATATTTCATTAAATAAGATAAAATTTATATATGCATATTTTACAAAACATTTATTAAATTTACAAGTCATTGCAGGTAAAACAAATGTAAGTATTTTAGAATTGAGCAAGGCTACTTAATAATAACTGTTTTTTTGACTTTATCATACAATAGTAGGATGAAGGATTTTAATTGTCCAAAAAAAATAGAGATTTTAGTGGAAATACATCTTTTAGGGTCCCCTGAATAAATATTCATCAAAATTTAAAAAAATGTCTGTGTGTTTGTGGGAAGACTTTCTTAAAACCTATTGAATATATCTCCACCAATTTTCACATTTATCATGTGGACCACTAAATTAAGATTTGATGGTTTTCTTTGAATTACGTTGAGGAAAATTGAACTTACTCTTTGCATTTTTTAACATTAGTAGGCACATTTTTCTATTCAAAATAAAGCAAAACATTTTTTATGGAATTAAAATAAATACTGTTAAAACAAACAAGCAAAAATAACATTAAAAAAAATAAAATAATTTTTTTTTTCATAAATTGGAAAAAATTATATTTTTTTATTTAAATTAAATAAAATATTTTCTAATGTATGATAAAGTCATGTGTTGGCCACATAATTTTTTTTATAAATAAAGTACAAATAAATCTTCACATATTATTAATTAATATAAAATTTATACAAGATGATGTATACAAAAATATACAAACTTAAACCAATAAACAAAATCTAGTAAAGCATTCAAACTAATAAATAAAACTGTTTTACAGCCTTCCTAGGATATAATTAAAAAAAAATAATACAAAAAATATATATCCTAAAATTTACAAATAACATTTCCTTTAGAAACTAAACTACACATAAATACAAATATCAGTTCATTACATTTAAATCACCTTCCAAAGTTTCCGTTTCTAAAATATGAGACTCCACCAGAGGTACTGGTTCACTTTCTGATAATGAATATTGCCCCGTTATTGGATCCAAACTACCAACAATATTTAAAACTTCTAAGGGTTGCTCGATTTCCAAATCATCAATTAAAATATCTTCTGAAGTATGTTCACCATCTTAAAAAAAAATAACTAAAACTGTATGCAGTATAATTTTTACATAGATAATTTGAACGTCCCATGAAATTACCACCCAACACTACTTTTTACACTAAGAATTTTAATATTAAATTCAATATTGGATTTTTCTGTGGCTTGAGTTCTGATTTTTAAATTTTTACTTTATCATACAATAGTAAGATAAAGTATTGTAATCCCAAAAAAAGAAATGTAGAAATACAACTTTTAGGATCCTCTGGACTAAAATTGTATGAACCACTTTTTTTTAATGTACATAAACTAATTCCTAAATTAGGATTTGGTGTTAAATAGGTTTTTGTTTTGTTATATTTTTAATTATTTATTAATATAAACACAATACAATAAATTGTGCAATGAATACAGTGAGTGACAGGTACTCTTCCGTGCAGTTTAGTTTTCACCACCAGATAGCGTATCAGATTTTGTTAGTTCTCAATAGTGAATGGACTTTCATGAGATTTTTCATTAAGTTTCTAATCGTATGAACTTTAATTTTTTTATTAAAAAAAATAATACTAATAATTATTTAATTCATTGAACAAATAATTTGAAAAAGTTTAATGATATTTAAAAAAATTAGCCCACGCTCCTCACCACCCACTAAATTCTAAAATAATAAAAGTAGACTATCGACAAAAAAGTATTTTTATTTGTTTACATTAAGGTACCGTTCTTAGTATGTTTTTTAAATTTTAAAAGAGTCGCGATACCACTAAACGGAGCGCCGGTTTTTTTTTGAAAAAAAAACGTGAGTTAGCTCTCGAAGGGTACTTTAATTAGCCCATGGGAATTTTCTTAAATATGTTTCTATGTGGAACAAAGGGGGCAAAAATTGTTTTTCCCTTCTGAATAAATCGGAAAATTTTCCAGATGAAAATTGAGATAAATCGAATTTTTGGATCACCTCGAGTCTTTTGACTTTTTTATAGATGTTTAGATGGTCTTTAATTTTTATTCAAAAATCTTTTGTAGGGTCCATGGTATTCGAGTATCGTCTTTTGTTTTTTTCAACAAGTATAACAAAATATGGGGGCAGTAAAAAGAATATTTGGGCAGTAAAAAAAATTATGGCAGTAAACAAAATGTTTAGGCAGTCAAAAATTTTGTGTAGCAGTAAAATAAAATTAATGGCAGGTTTAA
>JARJDX010001467.1:0-12302 GCA_030264735.1 Gymnusa sp. GC000175
CTGGTAAGAAGACTGTCGATGTAAATACTGCCTAAGAAGATTGTAAGGACAGATATCAAGCACTGAAATGCCCAAGAAAAGAGGAGTTCATAGATCTCATAAGCTAAATAAATCGAAAATATTAAATGTACAATTCTGCAAATAGACTTAAAATTTGTAAATCCCATTTACGTAAATAAAGTTATTATTAATTATAGTAAAAAATATAGAAATGACAGCAAAGATAGACTATTGTCAAAAATTATAGGATACCGACTACCAGAAAGTGAGCACTAATTTTAATACCAGAGAAACATGCTGATGTAGTTTTTCATGACTAACCGTGTCAAATGCATTCTCGAAGTCAATAAAGCACGCGTATATATCCTGGTTTATATCTAGGCAACGCTCAAAAAGGACGTTAACACTAAATAGGGACTCTCTAGTTTCCAGTCCCTCACGGAAACAAAATTGTTTATTGCTCATTTCTTCTTGGAGTTTCTTAGAAATATCTTGGATTATTTTTAAAAATAGTTTTAACGTGTGGCTTATGAGTGCAATAGTACGATAGTCTGAGCATTTGCTTGCATTAGATTTTTTGGGGATCAACACAAAGATATACGACAATCACCGCTAAGAAATTACACCTTTGTTGTAGATAGTGTTAAATAGGTCTAAGAGTACGTCAATTGCATCGTCGTCTAAGATAATTTCTATCGGTATCAGATTAGGACCAACTGTTTTGCCAAACTTCATACTATTCAGGGCATACTTCAGTTCAAATCTTAGTATTTCTAGATTTACATTATTTACCTTATACTCAGGTTTTGGTGGTCTTACGTCAATAAATAGTTCTACTTCCATGTTGGGATCTAAATATACTATTATATAGCTTGCCAGATATTTGAATTTCTTACCGCCCTTACTTTTTGTACCACCAAGATGGAGCGAAGAATCTTCATGTGTCTGCTAACTAAACACCATGAATTTTGTTTTTTTTATGTTGATATTTTAGGCCAGTTTTGTTTTCTGGGGGTGTAGTATCATAACTATTTGATATTGGCGTGATATCTTGATCTGGTCTTTTTTGTTTTCTTAGTTAAGTTGTTGAATTTGTCTGCCGCGAATACTTATATCCTATATCCCTAAGTTTAAATTAAGTTTATTTTTAATTTCCCAATTTTAAGACGAGAGGTTCTTTGCACACCGTGTACCCGTTGCTCTAACGTTTTTTTTATATTTTATTTCTCGTCATAGTGATTTGCTAGGATAAGGAAGTGTAAGGGGTTAAATAGGATGGGATTAAGGATTGGATCATGATTACCCCTGATACAAAGGTTGAAGAAGCTACGTGCTACGTTTAGAGCAAATATTGTTAGTCCTCAAAGCAAATGTGTTCTGTATATGGATCATAGTGAAGCATTCGCCCGCTACCTGCTTCCAGCGTTTATAAAAAAAACTATTGTAGCTACAGCATAAGTATATACTTCAAATAAAAGGTCTAAAATTTAAATTTTGCACTGTTATCATGTCCAAACTCTATTGAAAACTTATTTATAAAGTAATTAAATAAAACCCCCAATCTTTTAAATTTCAGAAGGTTTGTAGCTGCCTATAAGGCAGGAAAAAATTAATTTTAAAAGGTACTCCGACGCTAAACGTTTAATTTTTCTGAGCTGGACATAAATTTTTGATCGCCGAAGGTCCCTTGGCAATATTTGGTTTTAAGTTAAGATTTCTGGAATCTTTTATGTTAAACAAATTATCTTGGTATTTAAAGAATGCTTATTACTTAAAAAAATGTTGAGCTTTTCATGAAGGGCTAGATTCCAGCAACATTTCTTAATATTAGCTTATTCTAATTTTGATAATAAAGTTGGAAATTTATGTCGAGAGCAATTACTTTTTTGTTTTTATTTGTTCCTAGTTCATTATTCGTAGCCACTGTATTCGGTTTCGTGGATTGGTGCTTTGTTTATAAGTTGTTCCTACACATCACTTTTCCAAATTCATGTTTTGCTTACCTTCACAGCTTTTCCATCTCTGCCGAGATTTTTCAGGCTACAACTTATCATTAAACGTTTAGCGAAGCTTACACCAAATTTATTTTTTTAATAAATTAAAATAAATCGAACCAAAAATATTTTCTCGTGAGGGCTAAAGAAATCTATTTTTAATTGTTTTATTGTTTATTTAGTAAATTATTTCCCGGATAGCCTAATTAGTAAATTAAACTTAATTTTTAATGTGCTCAATTGACATTTATAATACATATTTAAATTTATAGAAAGCTTTATAAAGCCATACAAAAACATGCGATCAAATTAAAATTCTATTTAAAATTAATTATTAATAGTTTTAAAATTTATTGCCAAATAATTTTTGGTTAGGCTTGCAGTTCTAGTGACAAGCGCAATTTTTAAAATTGGGATATGTTGTATAACTTATGCATTTAATGAGGTTGTTAATCATTTTTATGAAATTATAATAAATTTAGGCGGACAAAATTAATCAGGCTAGTTAAAAAGCGGTAAATTTTTTTTATAAAATATTATTTATGTTCTACAATAAAGAAAAAAAATTAAATGATTGGAAAGGCCATTTTGGGTTTTGCTTAAATTATCAAACAAAACTCTTATGTTGTGGTTATGCTATTTAAAAATTAATTTCTTTTTTTTATATAATTATGCAAATTTGAACAATGCCAATTTAGTGACAAGCTATTAATAAAAACTACTACTATAAAAATATGCAAATATTAGTTTTGTTCAAGATTCAGTAATAACATATAATAACTATTTATCCTAGCTATAATTTATATTAGAAGTTTAATTATATTATCAATGAATAAACAATATTTTTTTGTAATAATGTTTATGTTTACTTTAAGGGTTGAGAAGGTTTATCTTCTCTAGATTGCTCTGCACTTAATATTTAAACTAATTTTTAGGCATTTTCTGTTTTTTCTTCTTAGAAGACCCAATAAGTTTCCATAACTCTTAAACTAAACCTTCAAAATGAGTTTTAATTTGTTACTTTGTTAAGCAATCATTTACAATAATTCTAATAACCCATTTTATCCCTAGAAGAGGCTTTTAAAAATACAGACTGGAGTGGAATAGAAATTGTTGGAGTGTACTTATGATAAGCAAAGTTAAAAGAACTCTACAGGCGATTCAAATTAGGTTTTCCCGAAGAAGAGTAAGGCCATACAATTTTTGGTTTTGAGACATTAAATGACGCTTAAGACAGACATTTATAAAAGAGGTAGAGACAAAAGCACTTCAAAATTGTTACCAATACAAGAAAAAAGTAAACAAAAAAAAATTTCTTTACAACCAAAAGAAACTTCGCCTCTAAATTCTCCAAGTGCATTAAATAGCTGAGAGGTTATGTTGCAGGTCCCAAGGAAGTATCAAGAAAGTGGGTTCTATGGAGAGGCCAGCGACCTACCCTAGGTAAAATGAAAGACAGAAACAATGTTACGCCTTAAAACTGAGCAAATTTACCAACGACGACCAATGCAAAGAAACAGGACAGGAGAAAAGAGAAACAAGAACAATATTTATGGATGACCACATGAAACATAAAGTCACCAAATAAGCGAAACCAAGAACTAGAAAACCTAACTATTTAAGGGAGAACAACATCGACATATGTGCACTTCAGGAAACCCAAAATAGGGAAAAGGATAACCAGTCGTTTGTGAGTATATACTCATATATAGTGTCAATAAAGCCACAAGAGCAAAGGAAGATATTGCAATCATAATCCACAAGAAACTTAAAGACCAAACCAATAATACATAACATAACAATAAAAATCAAAACAAACAAGAACTATAGCCCCAAGAATTTCAGGGCAAAAGATATTAGAGAAGAATTTTATAACAAGTTACAGAAAACATTAGATAACACACAAAAAGATTAACTCATATTTTTAGTTTAGTTAGAGCGATTTTAATGCTAGAATCGGCAATCAGGTCATATGCGGGATTAAACGACGTTTGGAGAATTACTTGTAAATATATGCATAATCAACGAACTTCGCAATAATAATGGCATCAATAACAGATGACTCAACCAGAAAACTTTCCGAAACCAGGCTTTCAAAAGAAATATATACCAGAGTAAAAGAGAAAGACGACATTAAAAGTTGGACAAAGACAAAACGAACATAATGCAAACAGAAGAAGCGCTTGAACCAAGGAAAATTATGACCCAAAACCCTTTTTCGCTGAAAACATCCTAATTCAATAAGATGATCAGAGAAAAATGCAGGATAAAAATACATCCATTTCTGCAATTCAGGGTCCACAAAAGCGTTCAACCACTACAAAATCGAAACCAAGCATATTACCAAAGACACATGGGTGGAGTACATCAAAACATTATATATAAAAGAAACGGAACATCAGCATAAAGCAACTTACATAACGACGAATGACGAAATAATACAGAAGTTGCTAACGCCATCGGAAGACATAAAAAAAAGTCAACTGGCTCGGATGGAATCAGTGACAAACTTTTGAAAATGGTGGAACGCAACAAATTTTACTCTGCCTGAAGATTAGGCACCTTAATTTTGATGTTTAAAAAAGGCGATAGTAAAACTTGAACAAGAACCTAATGTAATTTAGACTAGTTTTGAAACTAACGATCAATTGTGTTCCAACTTAACATAGTAGACAATAACAAAGACTAAGGCACTTTCACTAAATCACTTAGTGTTTTGTCATTTAACAAGTTCAAATGGTTTTGTTCGTTTGAGTCGTCTGTTGATATTTCGCATATTTGGAAGTCTGGACGCTTCTATGTTGATGTGGTTTTGGAATCTCTTTTGATGAGAGCTAATAATGTCTATAACCAACTCGATCTTAAAATCGCGGTGCAGATCACATACACGAACGTACCACGGCACATTCACGATACCCTTTAACACTTTATTTTAAAATCTTTGAATCACTTGGATATTAGAGTCACCAGCGCAGCCCCACAGCTTGATTACAGAGTTTCACACTGGTAGTAGAACTTGCTTTTATAAAATAAGTTTGTTGTACGTTGATAGCTCAGAATTGCGACCGAGCAACCAATACATTTTAACTTAACTTAAAGTTGAGTTCAGTTTGTTTCTTCTTGATATTTTCCTTTCAGTTAAGCTTGGCGTCCAGTGTCATACCAAGGAATTTTGCTGTGTTGGCGTATGGTAGTTGTATGGTATTGATGATGACGGGTTGTGGTGCTACAAAAATTAAAATCATACCTTCCTGATCATTTCTATTAACTCCTAAAATCTTACTTGAGTAATTGATACATTCGTGTTAAACATGAAGATTCATATTCGGAACTAAAGCTGATCAAGGCCACAAGGAAGTGTAATAGACATCAAGCATATAATATTTAAAAATATATCATACTAAACATAATCAAAACAATAAAAAAAAATCTAGGTCTCAAGAATGAAAAGGACTACAAGACTACATTAAAGAAAAACAGGCAGACCGCCTTAGTAAAAAAAGAAAAAAAGGAAAAATACAATTAGAAGGAAAAATATCCCATTAACAAAAATATTGGAAGCAATATTGAAGGTCACAAATAAGGCTGAAGGAAATTAAGGATAATTTTTTTCTAAACAAATTTAACAGAGCATCTTTTAATTTTTGTTTAACTTATTAAGAAAAATTCAATTAAAAAACCCAAAGGCAGAAACTTTACTTTTAAGATCAGTATAAATAAACAGCGTATTACGTAAACTCATAAAATAGATATTGAAGACACTTTCAACACCTCAACAAACTAAAATGTAATATTCAATAATTAGTTATTAATAAAACAAATTTAGTAGTTGTCCCTGTATTACATTTTCTTTGTATTATGACGAAATTTCCCAATTATATTTGAAATTAATTTTCACTTATCATTAATTAAATGTAAGTTTTATTTTTTTTAATCGTATAAAAGAATGATTAGGATTGAACATTGCAAAAGTTGTGTAATTCTTATTTAGTATTGCGGGAGTCAGAAAAAAGTATAATGAAATGGTAGATTACTCGTTATATCGACATGTGCTTTCTATCGTAAATTAAAATAGAGAATAGCGTATGTATCTCTATTAGAAGTAAGTACTTACATAGAAATCTCATGACCTAGCCTAGTCGTAGTTTAAGTAACCCGGTACGATCTTATCTAGGTAAGAACAGGTACGGAGCACGATACTCCTGCTTTATACTACCATAACCGTATATCTTTATCTTTTATATGTATCTTGTTTGCTCCTCTATTTACTTCAAAACATACAAAAAATTTTACACATCTTCATGTAGGTATGTAGCTTAAGAATTTATAGAAGTTTTATTTGTTTTAATAAACAAATTAAAAAAATTATGTATTTAAAAAAATCTTTATCTTATACGCTTAATCCGTGCCTCAAAACGCGATGCGAGCACCGCTCTGGCGGCGGTGCTTTATAAAAGTTGGATGTGTAAAATCAGATTTAAATTTTTTATGCATAATTGCAAATAATGAAATCGTATATAATAACTTGCGGTTTTTTACCGGTAAAATTAAATTTATTGAGGAGAAAAAGTTTTAGTATAGGGAAAAAACTGATCAACACTTGTCACGTCAGTGACGTGAGAAAAAAAAGAATTTAATTTCAGTAGAATTTTCCGAACTATTTTGCGAAGCGTCTGGCGCGATTAATAATAATTCTTACATGAAGTAGTTTAAAACCACATTGTCTTGGTGCATATTCGTAAATACATAATTTAAAAATGTATTTTTTATTGTCATCAGACTATAACTTACTAATTTCGCCACGAGGTGTCGCGTTAAGCGCTACGGGTTTGGCGTATTATCTATCGTCTGATAAAAGTAAAAATTGGTTGAGAAATGTTTGTTTCTGAATGATGAGTTTTATGCCTTTGGCGACGTTAATTTATTATTTTTAAGCGTTTAAAACAAAATGGTAATATTTCTAGGTGTAATCTAGAGAGTTTTAATTTTATAAATTGAAATTTGAAGAGAAAACAATAGCAATAAATTAAAAGTCATATTTAGAGACAAAATCGAGGTGGGTTAATGAAAACAATAAGAAGAGCCATATATCATAAAAGCAGGAAAAGAAGCATAATTTTTTTAGTAAAAGAATCACCTGTGTGAATCTTCGCGTTTGAGAAAGCTACTTTCACTCGGTATAGTCTATGAGATAACCTACTCCTCCAACTCTGTGCAGTATGTGAGTGTGAATCATTAACAAAAAGATTGATTAGAACAACGATATTCTAATTACAGTAATTTATACGCGTTAAAGCAGTTGCTAAAGTGAATAGCGAAACCATAACCATAAACTTTATAAGTGCACTATATACTATGCCTTTAGTGAACTTGCTATTGATGTTAATATGTAGCGTGGGAGGTTCTATAAAACGGTTAGACACTTAACAATTGTCACATATGTGTATAACTTCATACAAACCCACTCACACATCACGAACAAAATGTAATAATTAATTATCACATATTCAGGTAGGGAGCTGAGCCGAGCGGTAAAAAGCAGGACTGGCATGCTAGAGGTCCCAAGTTCAAATCCGGTTCAATTTATAACTCTAGATTTAAAATTTGTCTCTGCTCCCGGGTAGTACTAAAGTCATTTTAAAAACCGTTGGTGCCGTCTGTGACGTAACACTTTCTCTGTTATTCACATTAAAGACGTAAAAATTAGGCTGAACGTAGATTTTGTCTATAGCCGAAAGCGAAAGCTCTCGCTTAAAAACGGATCTGTATATACATGTTGATCCAAATTGAGTAGCCTAGAATGGTTGTCTTTCTTGTTATTGCTGACTTGGGTTCTGCTGAGAAATTTTGAAAATTCTAAACAGTTTTTGAGAAATCGTTTACTTGGTCCCATGGCGCTCCTGATGTGATAAAAAGCCATCTGTAAAAGCTGCACCGGTGTGCTCTACACAAGAGGGCAGGACCTTATCCAATGTTGAGCAAATAGAATTGCCTGCCATACACAGAAGTGCAGTTCTCTTAACGTGTTACAGATGGCGTATTGCTTCACATCTATGCTCTTTTACTTTGTGACGTCAATATCCCACTTTCTCTGCTACTATCTCCCACCGTCTTCTTACCGCAAACACTCCGTGTGTCCCTTATCTACACTTTTATTTTTAAATAACGGGGGATGTAGATAATTCAGTTTCTTGAGCTCTTGGCTTAATCCGACCTTTCTTTCTAGTCTGACAAGCCGCAGCGTAAGTCCTCATATTGCCAGCTAGAGTTCTTGTCCGATCCGCTGGTTTGGTTATCGCAGCATATGTCCTTGGCCCCCAGCTAGCGTTCTACCGCAACGTAACCGGCACCGTCCCATCAGCTTGACAGTCGCATCAGCTTGACAGTCGCATCGTAAGTCCTCGGCTTGTCAGCAAACACTCTCTCCGTTCTCCCATCTGTCTAACGGGTCGATCCGTACCATATTTTATTAAATTATAAGTTTCTACATTGATTATATATTTTGGACATTTACCGTATATTTAATTTGTTTAACAAAATACTAATTTATTTTTGAACTGTATATTTTAATTTTGATAAATAAATAAACTTTAATTGTGCGCTATAATTAAATTGTGACTTTTATTCTTGAACACTGCCGAGTTAAGCCAGTCTACGTCACACTGCAGAAAATGCTAAAAAATTATTATTTATTTCAATAATCGTAATAAGTAATAGCGACAAAGCTTCTTATCAGTGGCTAGCCAGATCAGCAGACTTAACGCCTCTAAATTTTAAATTGTGGAGAACTTTAAGAGATAAAGTGTATGGAAGTCATTTTAACTATAATAATATAGAAGAACTATGTGAAGTTGTTACGGATGCATTTAACAACGTTAATCACAATACAATGCGATAAGTAACTCGCAGTGTAGAAAAACGGTGTCAATTGCGTTTAGCTAATAACGGTTAGCATTTTGGGCATTTACTATAATTTATTATTGTTTTAGTATTCAGTGACATACAGTTAGTTTGTTTTGTTTTGGACTTGCATTTGTTGTCATGCCTACTTGATTTAAAATTAAAACAATTTTGATTTCTTATAATTTTTTATTCTGGCATAGATTTTTATTTATCGTTGAAAAGAAAAAAAAATGTCTATTTAATAATCTAATAATCAAATATGGCGTCTACTTAAAAGAAGAATGTTGCTATTAATATTTCGAAAACTGCCATTTTGGATTTTATTGTGACAGCAGTTTTAAGTTTTCTTCATTGAATCAAATAAATTTCATATGAAATATTTTTTTTACGAAGAAATTTGACGTTTTAGAAAATCGCGATTTTCAGTTTTTTTTTAATAATTTCTAAACTATCTGGAATTTTGAAATTTTATCAGCACAGAAATTTACACAAAATTGTCTATTTAACAAAGTCTCTATACATATTTATTAATAAAAAAGATTTCTATGGTAGGCTACTCAATTTGGACCACCCTGTATATACTTATTCAGAAGATTTTGTACAAAATTTTAAGAAATAAAATTGACCTGGACTTTCAATTAATTATTTTTTCTGCAATTTTAATATAATTTTAATTGAAAGGATTAAAGGAACTGGAAGTGACAGATGGTGAGTTTATAATTACGTTATTTCAATTTTTGGTTGCAGTATGTTAACACGCCCAACAACTTTTGCAAAAATAAAAAAAATTGGGTTACAAAGCTATTAAAATTAATAAATCACAAAACGATATCATAGTGACAACATGTTTTGGTTAAAATGCACTAATAACATAATGGAATAGTTCTGTTTGATATATTGCATAAAAAAGAAAGAAACTTACAAAGGTTGAAACATATACATGATAAACGAATTGTCATATGTAACATAATATATTTTTTATAGGTTGTAATAAAGCGATAAAAATGCAATTTGGCACATTTCCGGGTACGCCTAACCACCCAATTCCAGATCTAAATTTGTAGAAAAATTAACAACAAACGAATGTACATAAAAGTTCTTTATTAAGCCTTAAAAAGATATAATAGCAACAATTTAATATCTGCATAATCTGGAGGTCATCTGCGTTATAAAACAATAAATTTTCGCGCAGAACAGAACAGGATAACTGCTAACAAATGTGTTTTAATCAAAATATCTTAAAAAATTATTAATTTTATACTTAACAAAACCGCACGATAATGCAAAAATAATTAATTTAATAATCTGGAACCAATATAGTTGCAAAGTTGTGTTGATAATTTTCTGTTAGACGGTTAGAGCGTCGCTGCGGTATTATCCTCGATCCTAATACCGCGGAACTAGATGAGATTTTATTGTGGATATCTAATGTAAAATTATTGCGAGTATATCCATTTACAAGTATTATTTAAACAATAAATAATGATAATAATGCAATTTATTATTCATAAATATATGGCTTTTGAATCCTGTGTTTGTTTTACGTGCATATATTCTGCATAGGTATGTTTAAACAAAACAGCGTGGTTATTTATTGTCTCTTTGCTGATATTAACCGTTTTTTAACGCATAAGTGAATATATACACCTTCATTATAAAATAAAATGCCATTATTTATAAGGATTAAAATAATAAATGGCGGTTATTATAATCTTTAGTGTGCGCAAATTACAAAATAGTTTTCATCATAATAAATATTTTTTTATTGTATGTCAAACTACATAAAGAAAAACGTTCTTAGAAATTATTATTCTTGCATTCAAAAACTAATGAGGATTATACACAATAAAAGGATTAGAATTTCTTTATTTTCCTAGGGATCCAAGTTTGAAATTTCTTTCTGTCACAATTTGAAACTTAATTTTAGGTAAAATATAATAGCACAAAATTTGATAGAAGAGAAATCAAGAGCTATAGTTGCAATTTTATTCTATAAAAAGCATGACAAATCCATCAAAGATGTGCCACGACTTTACTCATTTTGCAAAAAGTGGTTCTAAAAGCCTTAGCAAAGCTTAACATTATACAAAATGCGAGGCAAATTGCAAAGAAGTAGAAATGTTAAAAATGAAACATAAAAGCTAAAACGAAATATAAAGAAACAATAAGTGATAGATTTTCTAAATATAAATAAAAGCAAGATTTCATGACATTAAAAACAAAATTTTTAAAAGATTTAAAAATCGTATAGAGAGATATTGCAAAATCAAGTTTTGAAAACCACGAGAAGCTAAAGCAAGATCAGATAATAAGAATTTCTTCTTTTTTCTAAACATAACTTAAGGATTAAAGCCCTATGTATTATTATCACGTTCTCACAGTTCTGTAGACTTAAAGGATCAGAATTCTGCCCATCTTTTAGGTAGGTAACCTGCTAGTTTGACTTACCCTCTTTGTTTATTGGTCTTGGTCTTGCTTTGGTCTGGCATACAAATTAAATAATTGCACCATGGTCGCGTTTTTGATCTGGACCATTTGTTTATATATTGTGTTTCATATGTTTACGTTTAGCGCATTGTCTAGTCTTGTATGTCCCAATATTCTTCTTAAAATGGACATTTTTCTTGTTTGAATGTTAATTTGGTTTGTATGCTCATGATTCTACATAGTATGTTGCGATGGGTCTTATTACAGCCTTGTATACTCTGACCTTGCAATTTATCATTCTGTGCTTGTTGGTAAAGATGAGTTTATTTAGGCAAGCTGTTTTTATTAAAGCTTTTTGGATTTGAGCTCTAACCTCTTCAAGTGTGAATTTGTTGCTGGTTAAGTCCACTTTCAGGTATTTAAGGTTTATTACCTTCTCCGCTGATTTGTTGTCGATAACTAGCTTGAACATTAGGGCTTTTTTGCTATTACCATCGATTTTGTTTCGGAAATAGGTATGCACATGTACTTGACGTACGCATTTTTTGTACATAGCTTTTGTTGCAAGTCGTCTTCGTTATCCGCCTCCAAGACCAGGTCGTCGGCGTAGGCCATTACACTAATGTCATGTGTTCCCATTTTTAATATCAGTTTTTGGTTGTGGCTGCCTTAATTAGTTTATCCATTATTATGGATCTTATCTGTTAAATTTTCTTTTACTTTGATTTGGATTGTAGTATTTGTGTTTAATTTAATTATGAGTCGTTCGATGTTATCTGGTAAGTTTTTCCCTTGTCGTGGAATTGTCATGTTCCGCAGTTGTACCCTATCAAATCCTTGCGTGAAGTCTACAAAGTAGAGGTACAAATGTTTGTAGTATTCTATTGCTTTTTCTGTTACTTGTCTGAGCTTAAAAATGATATCCCAGGTGGATCGGTTTAGGTTCCTCTCTTAGTTAGTAGTATATCCTTGAGGTCG
>JARJDX010001549.1:0-10245 GCA_030264735.1 Gymnusa sp. GC000175
ATAATAATAGTTATTTGGTGCTTTATTGTGTGTTTTTCTGTGGCTGGGCTCTTTTGTGGGTGTTTTTTATGATTGGTGACTTTGCAAATATCGTTTAAATATGTGGTAAACACTTAGGTACCCATAACGAGAGAGTTCATTTTTCTCCGCTAGAGGGCGTATTGCTTAGCTTGAATCGCCAATGTCGTTCCTACAAAAGAGTACCTGGCTACCGACCAAGAAATATAATTTAAAAAAAATGTTATTATTTATTTAAAGAGGTGTTACAAAATTACATTAATTTCCCACAGAAACTTCATTTGTTGTGCGTAGGCCTCTTGTAAATGATTATAATTTACGAAAATTTTACTTGTCATTTTCATATTTAACTGCTATAATTTCCATTTTTCCAGAGACCATTTTTGTGTTTCTTCGTTTTTCACAAACTACATTCCATGAAAATACTTCAAGAACTGTTTCCACAAACTTTAATGGTTTCTTAATAAGTAGGAAATTACGAAACTGACTATTTATTTATTTGCTTTATTTATTTACGTGTTTTCATTTTATCAATTTCTTATCGCTTGTTACAATATTGAACATTTCATTCCATAAAATAAATTACCTGGAAGTCACTAATTCATCTAAATATTTATTAAATCCAACAATTTTTAAGTTAAAAGCAGGCTATTATTTACTACCCAAAAATTAGGTATGTCAAATTGTGAAAGGATATTCCGAATCCGGACAAAAGACCGGGAAATGACATCTTGCATCAATCTCTCAACACATTGTTTGGGTTCTGGGACACGGCGACACATTATGAAATATTAGTCTGAATCGTCATTGGTATTTATGTGACACTTTATATTTATAAGCGTAAAACGGAAATTAATGATGACTTAACGACGCTTTATATACCACATTTTCTCAAACCACTAGCGGTTGATAATAATTTAAATTAATTGACAATAGATAATTTTTGCTTCTAAATTAAGTGCTACTTGTGGCTGGAGCTATCAAGATATGTTTTGATGGCAATCAGTAGAAGTAGGTAAGCAATGTAGAATTAAATATCTATGTAAGTACAAAAAGGTCTGTTTAATAATAAATGAAATTTATTTTATACTTTTTAAACACAAATAAAAAATCAATCTAACCACTGTCCTTGGTACTGTGTTAGAACGTTTTTATTTAAAGTTTTAAACCAAATCCAATAAGAATTATAATTTCAATTTGATTCTTCTCAGAGCTTGAAGGTGAAAAGTACCAGTTAAGTCGCCCTACCAATAAATATTTAAAGTTATGACCCGTTTAAAAATGCAGGAATTTGTATACTTTGTGTGAAGGTTAATCTCATGCTGGTTCTCTTTTAGCACGTTTCAGAAACGACAGGTATGCCGATGTCAATTGCAAATAGCGGCAGGTGTAATAAATAACACCTTTGTGTTAATAATCAATGCAAATCAGGCGGGTCCGATAAGCAACAGATAAAAATTTAAAAATAACTCCTAGCGTGGACGAGAACCATAAAGAAAATGCCCGCGCTTGAGCAGGTAGTCTGCGTCGTGTTTTGTTTACTCCTGTAAAACCGGCTCGGCGGGACGGGAGGGAAACCGAGACAACTTAAAAACATTGGCCCACGAAGACAATCACGATATGCATAAGAAATAATATTGTTAATTATTTTAACAACCGTAGATACGATTTTAACAATTCAAAATAATTAACTAACCTTCTTGTAATTTGTTTACAAGGCCTGATTTTAAAGTTGCTTATAACTAGTTGGCTACGAAATTGAAGCACATCACAAAACCACTTGAATTTTAAAAAATGCGACGTAAATAATTATTATTGTTTATTGTTATTCATATAATTTAAGAATACTGTATTGTCTTAGAATGTACAATTGTACATGTAAAGCACGTTTTCTTATTCATATGTTGAATTGCGAACGCAGCCACGAACATGACATGTACGCTCACCAACTCGTTCGTTTCAACTGATGCCATGAGTCATTTGGGGGCCAACCCCCACCATCGGCTAGACGCCACTCTATGGATGGTGAACATGGAGCACGGCATTTCTTCCGCATTGATTTTTTTAAAGAATTTTCTTCCTGCTTCAAGGAAATCTTTAGATTATAATCTTTAAAATTTATGTCCTTCAAAAAGTCATTTATATATTTAAAACAATATGTTAAAATTAAATTTTCGAGATTAAAAAAAATAAAAAAATTGTACATTATAAATAATTTTCACTGTTGCCTTTTTCAAATGTTAAATATGTATAAATAAACAAAAATTTTATTTAAAAATAAAAACGATCTGCCATAAAATAACAATTTTATTGTATATTTGTCTCTTCCATAAGGCAGAAAAGACAATACGGTAAATATAAACATGGGTAATAGACGTACATTTTTTGATGATATATGTTAAAACAGTTACGTCGTCACACAGGTACACATTACACAGCAGTAGATACATATGTAAGGTTGTAAGATGAGATAATTGCCTGTGACCTAAACAGTGTTAACAATTTTGTGTGCATTAAATATTTTTTAAGTCACAAAAATAATTTTTTTTGTGTACGCTTTGAAGTAACTATTCATATAAACTTATTTAAAATATTTATTCTTTTTTGGAAATAATAACACTAAAAACGAAAAGGGAGCATGCACCTAAATAAGGTGCGCGTGTGTGTGTGTGCTGTGTGTATAGATAGGCTAAATACGGGAATATTCGACACATTGATAGATACATCTTGTAAAAAGAATTCTAAATACAAATTTTCATGTGTGTTGAATATTCCTATATTTAGCCTACACACAGCAAACACGCGCGCGATCAGTTCTCCAACCTCTGCAAGAAGTGTGTCGAAGCGAGAAGATTAGCACAACGTGGTCGAAAGAAAAAAAAACTGGGGGAAAAGGACAAGAAGGCACGCGAAAATCTTAATGAAGCCATAGAGTGCAGCAAGAAACAAATGCTGAAGTAGTTCCTTGAAGAAGTTGAGGACTATCCGTGGGGCAAACCAAAGTTGTGATGTCACGGCTAAAGAGCCAGCCAATGCCATCGCCGACAGAGCTCCTAAAGAAGATCGCGACAGTGCTGTTGCCCCAACAACCAGAACTACACCACCACATCGAGCAATATGAGCGAAATTAAGCGGAGATAATCACACTAATTAAGAAGAAATAACAAAAGCAGATTGGGGAACAACAAGGCAACTAGTCTTGATGCCATCTCCAATACCGTCGAAAGCAGCTATCAATGCAGCGCCAGGTTTGTTTCTTAAGGTATACAACGCGTGTCTTCAGGAAGGGAGCTTCCCTACCAAGTGAAAGCAGCAGAAGCTAATGTTCCTACCTAATGGAAACAATCCACCGGACTAACCTTCATCCTACCGTCCACTCTGTATGCTGGACTCGGCCGGTGAGATTTTAGAGTGCCTTATCCACAGGAGGATAGAGGCAGCAATCCGTAAAGGTCGGAAAAGTCGCTCCACAGTCGATCTTGTCGTCAACACCGCCAATAAAGCGACCTTGGGGACAACGTGAAGAAGAGGAACGATCTGATCTACCTGATCGGGTAGTTTTTATGGTTTTGGCGGAATGATACAATCTATGTAATTTTCCATTCATTTGAAAAGTTCTCAAAACATTATTAAAAATTTGTGTAGTTTATATAGGTGTCTCCTACAAAATTATTTCCGTAATTAGGTTCACGCCTAGGGTTTTTAGCGGGTTGGTTTAAGCAATAATCACGTGGTCAACTTTTTGAGGTATTTTCAATTTAATTGGCAAATTTATTTGGTTTAGTGAATCAAGGTAAGTCATATTTCTATTTTGATTTCAGGAGTTGTTTCGTTTTTTTTGTTAAAGGTAGGTACCAGTGAAATGCTCAAAAAACGTGGCATGTTTTTTGTCATTTCTGGCCTGAAGCTATTCCGCCATTGTCTCTAATGGCTGGGATCTTAATTTCCACTTTAATACTTCGCATTGAAATCACATTTCACGATAAACCTTTTGTCTTTATTTTTACGCTGATATTTTTAGATTTGTTGATCGTTTTTTATTGATTGCCGTCGTTAATAATAGAAGTATTCTTTGTAGTATATTTTCAGTTCATGTTGAAGAGAATTATTTCCTAATATTCTTATTTCTTAACTGCAGTATCTCCTTAGACCTTGGGATTTTTTTTAACGAAATTGACGAAATGGAAATACAAATAAAAGAAAAATAAAATGAGATCATAGAAATTATTTATGTTATATAAATATTTAATTGTTGAATTTGAAAGTAGAAAAGAGTCTGATAAATCAATTCTAGAAATATTAATTTTCTTACTTTCGAGTTTAGGACGCGTAGTTTTATTGATTGTTACCAACGTTTAGCTCGCCATTGCAGAGAGCATTTTGAAGGCAGAAACAGTAAGTAGTATGTAGGTATAGATATAGCTATATAGGACGAAAAAACTATTGGGGTGAGAATTTAATGATGAACACAAATATTTTCAGGTAGAGCTAATTTTAAATTCCTGCTCCCCTGTATAGAAAATGAGAAAATGAATAAATTACTGGAAATGTATTCAGAGGACAGAGAACTGCTTTTCAAGATGAATAGGGGCATTATTGATATTTCTATAAAATCGAAGGTTTTTGCCGCTCTAAATTAGAATGTTTGCTTTTGTCACGTAAGTTCTCTTTCGCAGTGTGCTCTTAAAGCTAGGTTTCTACATGCACAAAATTGTTGGCGCAAGTTTATGTTCAGATTTATGGCGCCATTTTTAGTGGCACTATATGTTTCCCAAATTTTAGTTTTAAACTGGCATCTGATTAAAAACAACATCAACTGAGAGCCTTTCAGCAAGCATTAATGTGGTAATGCAAATTTTGCCTATAGCTCCAAAAAAGACGAACAAGCAAAAAACGAAAGCTGTCAAAAGTACGCCTAGACGAGGGGTTCGTGTAAGGATTTCACGCAAATTTTTTTGAGAATTTTTCTCTTTTATTACGATCTTTATAGGATGAATTTGTATGATTCCACTCTAGAGGCATATTCCCAAATGCTTTCAAAAACTGAATTATTAAGTCCTTATAACCATTTCTTTGAAGCTTTTGTCATGTGTGCCAACAAGTATAGCTGCTTCATACTTTCACTGGCAAAACAGGTAGTGGTGCCAGAAGCAGCGCAGCCAGGATTTTGTCTTGGGGGGGGGGGCGAATCAAAAATACAAATAAATATCTGGCGTATTTAGTATCTAATGAGAGACATGAGTTACGGCAGTCCTACAAAGTAAAGTAATATTGTTTCCAACAAAGTAAAAATGACAATTGCAGTTAACAAATTTTATCTTCAACTCCCCAAGCATAGTTGGTAATAAAAATTGGGCTAATTCTGCTGGCCTTGTATTGCACTTGTCCCTCCTTAAAATTAATGCTGATAATGCTGTCAAAAGTAAGCGATAAACAAAAAAATCTTTCAGGCAAATGTTATTCTTTGTTTTTTGTAGACATAGATTCATAAACTGCTATTTGAAAATAACAGGTTGGGCGATATGAAAATGTCCCCAAAATTAAATATAAATATACCTACCTGTTGCCCTTAAAATTTGCTTAATGAAATGGAGCCCCAAATATTTTGCGCGCAGGGCCTCGCAGAGCCTAAATACGCCACTGATTACTACTTAGCACTCGTAGGTGGGGCGTACTGTATATTCTCAAATTAACTTTTACTGCTCTTAAGAAAAAGGGTAAAAATGGCTTATTTCTATGTGGGACACACTGTATTATTTACACATGGAAGATTCTACATCACGAGCATCTTTAGAATTTTAAACCAAAGTTTATAGGTATATTACGGTAAATAATTTAAATTTATAAAGAAAAATATACTAGCACAAGAAAGTTTATTTAAGGGCCGTATTTAATTAAATATAAAAATACAAATAAAGTTTTATACAGGGTGTCCCATTTTAATTTTAACAGATCCACAGATATTTTTATCCATAAAGTCTGAATTTGCGATAAAATATGGGGGTTTATATTTTGGATTCCCCCGACCCTCAAACTTTTGTTTAAAACATTTTGTCATGCGATGTCTAATGTTCGAGATATTCCTCCGTTAAGATTATATATAAAGACTGTAATTATATTAATGCCACATTATTTTAAAAACTAAACTGCTTAAAAATTTACTAATACAAACAAAAAAGTTATTGAATTGCAATAAATAAAATATTAAAAATCTATGGTTTATTTTGGATTGCACAAATGAAAAAAGTATATAAAAAACTTACCCTAGATTTGGAAGTATGTTTTAATCCAATAGCAGGTTGACTTCTGTTACTCTGTAAGGTAAAAAAACTAAAGTTAGTTATAACTTATTATTAAGTAAAGTTATCTTGACATTTCAAATAGGTGCTGTTAGTAAATCATGTCAATGTTAGGGGTGAATTTTTAATTAAGCTATGAATGTTATTTTACATGTTCCCATACCAAAATAATTATCTAATGCATTTTTTAAAAGTTACGATAATATTACTATAATGTATTATTATAAGTTGAGTCCAATTTGCATCAACATTCTTCACAGTGCGTGCGAAAGAACAATAATTTTTACCTCAATAGCTCTGCTTTAGCGGAATTTTATCGATAAGGCAACCCAGGAAAAATGTGTATTTTTTATTATATTCAATAGCATACCATTCTACGTGCTTTTTTTTATTTTGCATGTTATTTTAAATCCAAGTGTTTACATAATTAATACTGAAGGTTAACTTATAATAAATATTACATTTGTCTCAGTCACGAATCTTATTATCACCATAGTAAAGCTTAAGTTGCAATTTTAATATTTTTATTTTAATTGACAACTTTATTGAAAAATAGTAAAAAACCTTTTGTTATTTATGCCATCTTATGTCAAGTACAAGCCTCTAATACTAATCGTTTCAAAACTAATAACTAACCCTCCTATGTGTTTTAATGTATATACATATTAAAATTTAATTATTAAATTATTAACAAATAAACTAGAAACTACACCAGCCGACAAAAGTAATTATTTTATCCAAAGGGTGGTGCTGTTGGTCTCTATCATAGAGCAATAAAATCAAACTTTCGTATGCATTTTATTTTAAATTTTTTCTTTCTGATAATGGGCGGCAGAACACTATCTTGCCTGTGGCGACCAAATGTCTAGCGCCGTTGCTGATTAAGATTTAATAAACAACATAATTTTGAATGCTCTGTGAGAACAGAAATTAAGTATGGACATTGGAAATTCTTGAATTTCCCAACAGACCCAGATTTGTGTGTCAGCATTTTTTCAACAATTATATTAAAAATAATTATTTTTTATTAAGTACCAACCAATGTTTCCTCTAAGACGAAAATTATTTAACCGGAATCCGGTTGTTGAATGAGGATTCTAATGAGTCAAATAGACAAGCTTCTCTGGCTTAAATATCTTTCCGCGCTGACTTTGTAACAACCGAAGAGACTTTGGTGACTAAAAATGGGCAGTCAGATTGCAGATAAGGTTATTCATCTGACAGTTCGAAGCCTTAGGTAGTAACTCTGCCAACCTGGGCCAATTACTCATGTGCTTCGAAACTAAACCAATGAGAAGCCGGTCGGTTTATCTGATTAGAAAATAATGCTACGGAACTAGGACACAAATAGGACAGTCGAACATTAGAACCATGTATCGAGCAGGAAAACGATTAGAGAACTGAATAACTATAAAAGGTCGAGTGAAACGAGATGGAATGGGAGAGTCCAGAACGGGAAAATCGACAGGACATACTTTTGTATTCAGGAATGCCCAAATGCTAATGATAATCATCGTGCTGGCGTAGGGATCATCCCCAGTCACAAGGTACGTCAGTCAACATCCGGTCACCGAGATTAAATACATTTTATGACTAACCGACAAATCCCTCAATAATTAACAAATATTTGGACCTCATGTGTTGGGAGAAATGCTAATTGAAATATATGGAGGAACCCTTTTTCCATGCAAACCCTTTACATTAAGTCACGTGGGTATCCTTCAATCAAAAGGTTAAAAATCAAATAGACCACATCTGCATTAATGGTAAAGAGAGAAATATGCTATACGATTTACAAAACAGAAGTCATGCTGAAATTGCTCTAGAGTCTAGACTCTCCAGACCATTATTTGTTACAGTTACAATACAGTTTATACTTTAGCAAAGAAGGAAAACTAATAATAATAAGATTTTAAGATAAACGTATAATATATAAAGAATCAAGGGATAAAATGATCAA
Organism: Gymnusa sp. GC000175; assembly: GCA_030264735.1. Classification (NCBI taxonomy): domain Eukaryota; kingdom Metazoa; phylum Arthropoda; class Insecta; order Coleoptera; family Staphylinidae; genus Gymnusa; species Gymnusa sp. GC000175. The sequence goes on from JARJDX010001549.1 coordinate 8,278, forward strand.
AGCCTGTTTTCTAAATCTAAACAATGGTTCGTAGATGAAATAGCGCATTATAATGTGGAAGACATGTGGTAAGACATTAAAAACAACATTCCAACTGATAATACATAGAACAGAAATAATAGATAAAGCTCTGACAAACAAGAGTCCTCCTTGTAAACTTTCAAACACTTACATAACTGAATGTATAGTGCGGTGAATGTAACAAGCAATTTAATAGAGATGTATAAGACGATAAGAAATGTATAGACTCTGTACATTTCTTATATATACTCTATACATAGGGCCAAAGGAGTACAAAAACTAGCTTATGCGAAAAGACAATGGAAGAAACAGGATAGCGGTCAAGAATATCAAACGTAACACCACTGTGAAGAAAAAAAATGGAACTACGGTTACCTCTTAAGAAGAAGAAATTAACCGACGGCGTAAACATTTTGAAGAGGTGCGGCACAGAACACACCTGAATGTTACTAGAGATGGGAACCAAGAAGAAAAAGATGAAGAAAAAAAGAGTTTTGGTGCACACTAACCCTCCCTCAACTATTAAATAGCAGAAGCAATAAAGACCTGGAAATTATTTGGCAGAGACAATATTCCACCGGAAGTCTTAAAATGCGACTCATGTACTATTACCGATATGCTCTTAAAAATATATGTATGGAAAAAAAAAACTTTTTAGATGAATGGACAAAAAGAATAATAGTTAGGATTCATAAGAAAGAAAACATCACTAAATGCAAGAACTGGCGGAAATAAACTTACTACACGCATGCCAAAAAGAATTTTCCAAAATTTTACTCAACAGAATCTTCCACTACATCGATAGAACTTCGAAAAAAGAATAGGCAGATTTTAGGTCAAACAAATTATATATAGATTAAATTAAGAGTTTACCAGTAATTATTGAACAATCAATAGAATTAAACTCACTGCTATATTATTGTTATTGGTTATTAAAAGGCTATTTATCAACAGAGCATACACAGGGTTCTTTGCAAAAGGGGGTTTCTACAAAGAAGTAATGCATGAAGAAATCGTGTCTTAACCTTTTGAGACAAAATATGGATGTTTTTCTTGATTGTATTGCTCAAATGCTGGTTAAAGTTATTAGCCTAGGAAAAAGTTACAAATTTTCTACAAGTAAATATCTATAAAATGAAAAGTGTACGTGTTAATCAAAGTGCCAAGACACTTTTTTAAATAGAAGTCGCAACAAAATTTTTACATTATCAAGTAGCAACATCTTAGAAGGTGGTGGGGCAAGTACAGCTGTTAGTAAAAGAATTTAAAAAGCTAAAGATGCTTTCCCAAGCTTAAAGAACATCTAAATGCATGTGTTAAGTTGGTATTACTGAGTGTACTGAAGCAACACGTAGTTAGTGTCTAGCGACCATAGAAATTAACAGATCTTTGTGAATCGAAAATTAAGATACATTTTCCGGATCTGGTGGCAACATAATTTTAAATGAAGAACTATGGATTCTAATCGGAGAAAGGGATATCAAAACAGGAATGAAGGAAAAAAATTCAGATTGTTAGGAGCCACACTTAGAAAGCTAGTAAATCGTCCTCAGGGACGAAGAACTAGAAGCAGGCCTAAGAATAACTGGGAGAGAAGTCCCGAGAAAGTGCAAGAAATTATTTGTCAAAAATAAGGTTCAAAACCGCGCACGTTCGCGTGACTGGATGGTCTTATTGGCGATTGCTCCTAAGCGTTACGCTACCTAGCGGCAGTTTGACGAACTATAGGAACTGGGATAACAAACCTCAGTGCATATGGAGATTATATGTGTCAATTCTATTTTAAAATCTTTCTGGTGTTTTTTTGTCTATAATATATAATCATATACATTTAAAAGTTCTTTCTTCCAAAGATTATAAATTCCTGTGTGTTTTGAAGTACTGTATTTGCTAGGTTCTGTTAAAAATTATATACATATTTGAATTTATATTTTGTAAGCATATATA
>JARJDX010001579.1:0-12360 GCA_030264735.1 Gymnusa sp. GC000175
CCTCAGGGTGGATAGAAAAAGAAAAAATGCAGTTAAAAACCATTTTCCTTAATCTTGTTTCAGCTTTTTAAAATTACCTTGACGTGTTTTGCAATTAACTTTCTTCTTTTTCCATGGCAAAATGTGATTTGTTTAATACCCTACTTAACAATTTACGTTACGTTATTTTGCTTGAAAATTTTGTTATAAAGGTACTTACTTACTTTTAATACATTTGTGAATTCAGAATTAAAAGAGCTATCCAAATAAAATTAAAAAAATGGGGGTTGCCATTTAAAATTTAACAAATGACTATTGCTACGCGCAAATGGTTAATGTAACAAACAATTGCTTGACGTGGGAATGTACAAGAGTAAGTACCCTCGCCCCTCCCCCCCTGGGTGCGCCACTGCCACCCTGTATGTCAATTTGTAGCCAAATAATTGTGTATACATCCGGAAGAGGTGTAGAAATTTCTTAGTTCATACAACAAAATGGAAAATTTTACATACATTTCGTAATTTCGTCTAAAAAAATTAAACAATTTTCATCTATTTTATACAGAAAAGGAGGTAATTTTGCAAAGTTCCGTTTATTTGGGCCCTAGTTTTTGAGAAATTTTTGTTTAAATATAGAAATTTAGAAAAGATTCAACATTTTAATACTTTATTTAAACAATTTGGCAACCCAATATACAAAATCCAACTATACCTTATTCACGTAGTCGAGTCAGCACGTCACAACAATGGTTACCACGTGTTTAAAAGACAAAAAAACCCATAATTGGTTACCTGGTCGGTTTATCAGCGCCCACATGAACATACTTTACATAACATTCAACTTGCAGTCGACCCTCATGATAATGTGTTTGTAGCTACATAAAAATGTTTTTTTTAATGCGACCAAAGGGTGATTTGTTGTGACGCGCTGACTCTACTTCTTAAATGAAGTATAGCGAACGAATTTAAATTTACCGCTGCAAAGGAAGTAATAAGCTAATACAAATAGCCCCACCAAAATTGGTTTTTTCATAAATTTTGAAAACTATAAATAGACAAGAGACAAAATCAGAATCGTTTCTCGGCGAAATTTTATTCAGTGACTCCAAGAATTAAAAAAATCAAATGTAAGTACAATTTTATAAATTATTAAATTTTTTAAGTAATTTTATTATATTTGTTGAGTATGAGTATTTTAATAACAATTTACAATAAATTATCCCAATATTTCAATAATATAATTAAGGCTAAAACGTTTATGGAATATTATTGCACACCACGTGCTTACAAAAATTTTAAACGTTTTTTATGTTTAACTAATTATGCAATTGATTTAATATTTATTCATTTAAAATTATCATGGATTTATTTAAGAATTAAATATATTTCAGTAATGCTGGTATTTTAAAAAGAAAAATGGCGATCACCACGTGCTTACATGTATTTTTAAACAAATATTATTCAAAATTGATTAAATTTACTTTATTCAACAAATTTTATTGCGAGACATTTAAATGCAGGGCCGGATTACTAATAAGACAAAGCAGACAAATGTCTAGGGCCCGGTAAAGACCGACAATTTGTATCATTAAATTTTGTAATTTCAGTTAATTATATGCCCGGAAAAGTAAAAATGTGTAGGTTAATGCGGCCCTGTTTAAATGGTTAAATTTTAAGACAATTTAATTTAAAAAAATTTACTGTTGCAACTAAATCAAATTATTTAATTTTAAAACTTGTTATAGAGTCAAAATGCCAGGTTGTGGACCATGTAAACCATCTGCATCTAAAAAAGCAGCACCAAAAAAGAAAACCACATCCAAAAAAACAGCTGCATCAAAATGCCAATCATCAAAGGTACAGATTTTTAAAATTTTTATTAAAACTGTTTTGTGTTTGACTTTTTGTGTTTAGGGGTCATGCAGCAGAAGGGCTCCTAGATGCTACAGCAGCTCAAGCGAGTGTTCTTCCAGTGATTGTAGTAGCAGCAGTGATTATAGCTCCGCAGATGATTGCAGATACCGTAAACGCCGTTAAACTTTGTTTCTTAGTTATCATTCTTTTGTACTACCAAAAATAAAAATGTTCAAAAATGTAGAAAACAGGTATAAAATTATTAACAAAATAGCTATTTCTCTTTTATCTGTTTTCTAAATTTTCTTTAATAATTTTATATGTAAACTAAATAATATTAATGGATTTTAAATAATATATGTAATAAATTTTTATCAAGTTTTAATTACTTTTTTCATCCTTTTAAAATTATTAAAAATATATCAACAACACTTGTAACAAAAAAAATAATTAACTCGCTGAGGCCGCCGAATTGTAGTTGTTGTTATATTTTGCATTTTATTAATTGGGGTGAACAATCTTTTTCTTTAAGTAAACTCGGGACGGGGGCGGAATTGAAAGGTTTACCTGAGTGCAGCACATACCCTGAAGAGGGGAATAATTATACGTGAATAAACATTGGATGAATGAAAAAGGTTTAATTAAATAGGCAAAATGATTTTTAATAGAAAAATTACATAATAATTCTTTCATACCATCATAATATTAAATAGTCTTAATATAATATAAAACCGCAATTAATTCATAATAGTGGTTTATCTTCATGCCACACATAAAGTGCCGTTTTTATGCAAATAAATCACACACTTATAGCTTTTCGAACATGAACATAGGCTCAGGCTACTTTGATTCGACTTCAACTAAATATGATTGAAAATATTAATATTACTAAGAGTTTGGTTAACACATACAGCCTCCTTCTGAGTCGCTTTGATGATTTTGTAGTTGTGGTTGAGTTTGTAAATCGACAGCTGAAAATTATTGTTAAGAAAAATACATACCATCCAAAAATTATCTAAAAAACACCAAAACATGCGCTAAAAAAATTTAAACAATAAAATTCAAAATAATAATTATTTATTAAATACAATGTTAAAATAGGTATTTAATTAGGTGACTATTCCTAAAAAAAAGATATTTCTTTTAATATATAATAAGGTAAAGAATTTTAAACTATACTACATTCACTTTAAACATGGATCGCGCGCAAACAAATGCACGTGACCAGCGATAATGCACAGAGCCATTTTTACATATACTCGTATTTGAAGCGCTTCGAATGGTCACATAATAAACTTAATTCATCCAAAAACGCTCACTACCGAATAACCAATCATATGCCCCTATAGAGGTGTCCACGTGCAGATCACGCGTTGAACATTGTTTACGCGCGCTGAGTATTTAAAATGAATGAAGAATGGAGAGTTTTAAACTAAAGAATTTAAACAATAAGACTAAGAAATCTAAGAATGAAAGCTCTACAAAATAATTACAAAAAAATCAGTCATTAAACATGGCTTGTTTTTATCTACAAATTTAAATTGCTTAATTTCATACAATATTGCTTAAAACCCTCTTAACTACTGTTATTTTTAACACGTGATTGACTATTTTTTACTTGAAGTTTAGGAGCAAAATTCATTTGATAAGGCGCTTTTTGTGCTAACATTTTTTAAAGCCACACAATACAGAATTGTTTATTTAAAAATTTTCTTAATGGCAGTTTTAAAAATTATGACAGAAAATTATCAGAAACCAAATCTTATAAAATCAAAAAATTGCTTTGATTAAAAGAATCAATTAATTCAATTGGAAAAGTCTAAAGGCGTTAACAATTACATGTGACTAACGTGTAATCTTACGATATAACGAGGAATAAGGCGCTTCTTATAAACCAGGAGGTGTCAATAACGTTAACACGATCTAATGGTCGATTGGATAATAAAGTTTACTGCACCGCCAATAATACATTTTCTTTTCTTTTTCGCGTATGTATTCTTAGTCAAACGGCGACGACGCATCTGATTGTACACCGCTACCCGGAATTCATGAATTCCGCGCTGAATTTTCGGTGCCTAGTTGTCAACTTTCATGGCTACGCAATATAAGAGATTGGGCAGGGCGCGAGGTAGAAGAACTGTTCCACATGACAGCAGATCCAGAGGAGTTTAGAAGGCTTACTCACATGATGATAGCCAACGTTTGACAACAAACAGGGCACCCAAAGAAGAAGAAGAAGAAGTTGTCCTAGACTAACTCTCTCTGGGCTAGATGCAATTATATGGCGACAAAACTTATCACTCGGATTGTGCAATCAAATGATAATCATTGTTTACACAGGACGACTCTTGAAATTGAATAGAATAAAAATTTAAAACAAGCCATTCATTCAGGGATGGGCAATCCGCGGGCCGCATGCGAAACTCTATGCCCCGCCCGCTCCGCCTTTTTTAGACATTTCAATTTCCTACTCGTTAATTTTGCTCTGCAGTTTCATAATTACAATTTCTCACTCACAAACTAACTAAATACTGTCCCCACCGAGTTTTTTTTCGCAATGTGAAAAAATGTTGCGCATCTCTGCATTAAGTACTAAAAATAATTTAAATTGCTACAAAACAAAGAGACTATTATTACATACAGGTGGAGAAGGAAGTAAAAGAAGTACCCTCCTGATAGCACAAAAGAAAATACTAAATACTACGAAACATAAACGAGCGCTTAAATTACAATGGGTTTAAAAGGCTTACTACGTTCTATCTGATTTTAAATTTTTGAAAATGAAGTCAGCTTAGAGAGGTATTTTTTTTTATAAAATAACGTGACATTATATGAATTTAATTTTACCCCAAACTAATAATAAGCAATGCTATATGACTTTTTATCAGTCAGTGGCAGGTTTAATGTGGTGAGCATCAGTTTTTAGTTTTGAGGCTCCTACAATTCGGAAGCCACACGCAGGCGCCTCCTAGATATGTGCGATAATCCGCCTTGGACTGGATGGACTACGTTCTCAAGTCCCAACACTGCAGTTTAATCATGAAGAAGAAATTTTTGACGTCAGACAATGGTTCTCAACAACTGTTAACAATGGTTAACAACTACATGACTACGGCCGCTGCTAGAAAAACAGAACAATAGATCTATTAGGTCGCGGTTCGCAAGAGGCTAACTCACCTCACATTGGCCCCATTTAACCTAACAGCGGACGTTAATAAAGTTAAAATAACCATATTAGTCGCCAACATCCGATACTGCAAAAAGAAGCAGTAACGTTTTACGTATGGACAAAAATATATGATAAACCAAACCAGCAAAATTTTAAAGCACTTTTAGGCTGCTAGTGGAACGCGTTATATCGAATTAGCGTTAATTGAGGAAGTTCTAAACGCTGTATACCATTTTTAGTAATATTCACAAAAAAATTTATGTGGCATCGTTCCTTGAAGGGGCCAAAAGATAGAGCGCATTAACTATTTTGAATTCTTTGTAAATAAAAGAAGAAAAATTAAATTGATTAATAAAAATTGCAATAGATCTAGTCGTATGCTTTTCAATGGTATTGCGCACGGTCATTTTGCATTCACCGTTTTCGAGATAATTTACTCGGAAACATCGGCACACCTACAAGTTTTAGCGAGCCCAATCCTTAAATAATGTCGCGAATCAAGCTTTAACAACTTACGAAAAAAATTTCTAGCCAACCAATCGCATTAGCGAATAATGTTGCGATCTATATTTGGATATACATGGCTACCTACTTTTATGGTTCAGTGAAATACACTTCACATGTATTACGAGGCCTAACTGACAACACCATCCTATAAGCCTATACAATATTCATTTTCAACACAGGGCGTGCGTAAACAAATGCACGTGAGCCCTGTCGAGATTTTCACATATACTTGTATTCAAAGTGGTTACATGATAAACTGAATCCCACCAAGAACGCTCACTACCAAACGACCAATCATATGCTTCCATCGAGGAGTTCACATGCGGATCTCGCATTGAACATTGTTTACACATTTACATGAATGAATGTAATTTAGAGCCGAACTTCCTTAGATATTTCGGATAGTTCACCGCAATATCGCACGTGAGCAACTTACTGACTACGCCGCGACGCGGTTCGAAGTTTAGTTTAATAATCTGGCTCTGGATCCTGCTTTATATTTCAAAAGATAAGCAAAAAACATTTCGTTAATCATTTACACGTGTTTAAAGTAATGTTAATAAATAAATAAACTGTATAAAATGTAAACGTATATTTCTGTTAACACAAAATTTCGCGCTAAACGATCTACTGTACGTTAAAATAATGCGTTAACTTAAAATTCAACTTTTCATGGTAAATTTATTATTTACAGATTAAATACGTGCTTTGTACATTTAAGCAACGATTTATATACAATGTAATTAACAATTCTAATATTGTGTAACGTTTTTGATTGTTTGATTAAAGGCTTAGTCTTACTGAAATAACATTAAATGCATTTAGATATCAATAAAGTGTACACAATTTAGTTCAAAAAATAATAAATAATATTAATAAAACAAGAAAATAAACAATTATATTATATATCTATATATTTTTTTAATAAATTAATGGAAAGGTTATTATTATTATTAATTAATATAAACTATAATCAATGTGGCGATTTAATTCTTCATAATTTTGTACATAATTTAATATAAGTACTCTTAAATTAAGGGTTGCGCGCGTGCGCTTTAATTAATTTAAATATTGCAAATTACCTTTGTAAAAAAGGAAATAGTTTGAAAAATAGTGGCACAATTAACCCTCAATTTATTCATGTTAGTTAAGCCAAATTAATATTTCTTTTACGCTTAAAACAATGATGATTTGATTTGAAAGCTGCTTATATGAGTATGTGAATGATAATTAGTTGGACCCCTAATTTTAAGGCTTCTTTAGTGAATTGGTTTAGCCAATATATTGCACAGAAAAAATATATGAAAAAAAATTTAAGCAAGAACGTTTTATGCACCATAGCTTTACATGAATCCTCTTTACTTAAATGATAAAAATTAATTAATCTACTTTTTAAACGGTGACCGATAGGCGATTCTAATTAATTTTTCCCCATATTTTAGGGCAGAGCTTGTGCTCGTAGTATGTAAAATAAAATAAAGATGACATCCGGCGATCGCGACGCCAAAAGGAGCGTCGGAATTTTTGTTTTGAAACAATAAACGTAATAATTATTATTGGTAAATCTAAAGATCTACAAAAAAGTTTTATAACTAGAAATTGTGCGACAGCCAGATGTCTTTATTTTCGATTTTAGTGGTGCGTTATAATCTTCTTTTACATACTACGAGCATAAAATATAGCGGAAAAAATTAATTTGAATCGCCTATAAGAACAAAATAAAATAATACAATGGACTAGCATGCACAGCCTCCATCTGGGTCTTTAGCTTCATTTGGTGTATCTTTCAAGACAACTTCTTGCACTAAAAATATTATTGAGGAAAATATAAAAATAAAAAATAAAACGTTAAAATAAAATATTTAAGATTTATGTGCATGCAGGCATACCATTGTATGCAGCATGCAGTAACATTTAACGTGCAAATTAAATAAAAAAAGGAAAAAAAGGATACTATCTTCTGGTGGTTTATTTTCTGTTGAATCCATGCCTGGTAAAGCGGCTGCTACACGTCTAAATAACTAAAAACATTAATTTAAAAATTAAAATTCTAACAAAACTAACTTAAAATATTTAATTTTACCTGTTTAACATTATAACCTGCTTTCGCACTAGTTTCAATAAACATAACATTGAGCTCTTTTGCTTTTCTTTCACCTTCTTCTGTACTAACTTGTCGTTTATCAGATAAATCAGTTTTATTGCCAACAAGCATTATTATGACATCAGTGCCTCTTTCCGTTCTAACATCGTCAATCCATTTCGATGTTTGATGAAAAGAATTGGCATCTAAAAATTATATTATTTCACTTCAAATCAGGGCAACAAATTGAAACTGAACCAAAAGAAAAACTACGCATTACATCGATTAAAAGATGCACCCTTATTTTTCATTTTCTTAGACAGAAATAAAAAATAAAAAAAGTAAAGAAGTGAATTATTATTTTACCAATTTTCAATTTACAAAAAATGGTAATAAAATACAGTAATTATAAAAAAGAAATCGTATTAGACCAATTATAAGACGCCACCGATTTTAAGACGCAAATTATTATAATTTTCCACAATTCTTTAATAAATGTGATTTTCAAAAGTGTAAAAAATGTTTTACATCAACGTTCAACGCAACCTGGTTTGAAAAGCACAATTTTTAAAGTAAGGCCGGTAACTCACGACGTTTTTTATCGAAAAAGCTTCTCGCTTTATTACTATTTCGTCGCCGCAGGAATAGCAAAGGAAAATATCGTTTTACTTGGATCCATTAAATCAACCATAAGAGAGCAGAGTTTGGAGCCTATAACACATTATTTGAGGAATGTCGAAACCAAGTTTTTTTTTCAATTTGAAAAAAGTTATCCTGACCAACAAATTAAACCCACAAGCGGCTAAAAATCCACCGGGCGTGTCTTTGGTCGCATGCGCCAATGACTAGACTGCGGCGACAATACGCATGCAAAATATTTATTTAAATATTTAACACTGCCCCAACTCCCCAACCCGCCTTGCGTGGGGTTTCATGGCTAAAAACCTTCTCTGATCTAAAGTTAGATGAGAAATTATGTAACTCCAGTGGTTTGGAATCCACGCCAAAGTGTAGGTCCACCTGTAATGTAAGTTGCCAGCATTACAGGCAGAGAAGAGGCTGTGCGCCAGCAGTGGCGTCGTAAAAGGCTGACCACACATGATAAATAACAAACAACTAAAACTAAATATAAAAAACAGTAAAAGCTAGAAAGCTGTAGGAAATTGAGTACATTGAATGGTACACATATGGAGACAAACATAGCAGACCTTTAAATCAGAAAACATAGTCAAAGAACTTCAACATAAAGTTTAAAATACTAGGTGCCATAAATATCTAAAAATTAAAAGCAAAAACTTCACTCCCATTATTTATGCTTACATTTGAGAATGGAGAGGATGTCAAGAAAATTTATAAAATAACAGAAATTCAAGTAATGAGAGTTAAATTTAGATTGAAGCTTTATGGAAAGTGGAGCAAGAAAACATTAAAACTGTCACTCCAAAAGAAGTAAGAAATAAGAGGGAATATACTACAAAAAAAGCACCGGGTTATGTATGACCTCATCACAGGTGCAATACTCAATACTTTCCTAGAAAAGCTGTTACCAAACTCACAAATATGATCAATGCAGCTTTCAGACTGAAACATGTTTTAAGAATATGAAAAATTGTGGAAGTTTTTATGATCTCGAAATCAGGAAAACAGTTAAATGAAACCAAATCTTACCGGCCCACATCATTACTACCAGTTATCATATATACACACATGCATAAACATATACACAGACACAAACATAAATACAGACACAAACACACACAGACAATACAAATATGGTCAATTCTTGTTCAGAGGACCTAAAAACATTAACATCTATTAAAAAAAAATCACAATAACCATACTTTCTCTTCACAGAAAAATTAGGAGGAGATCTGAATAAAATATAAGGGTTTATTTATATTTTGTTAATTATTAAAAACCTGAAATTTAAATTTTTCTCTAAATCAGAATGAAAATAATAGTTTAATGCCCTGATTTAAATGTGATTTTTTAGGATTGTCTTACTAGTAATATCATAAACGACCACAGCGACAGTGGAGTCACGTATATAAGAAGGTATAAGAGATCTAAATCTTTCTTGTCCAGCTGTATCCCAAAGTTGTAGCCGTACCGTTCTATCTTCTAGGTACATAGTCTTAGATAAGAAGTCAATTCCTATTGTAGCCTAAAATAAAATTTTGTTGGAAAAAAAAATTTAACCCAAAAATTTGAATTTTAACTAACCTGATAAGTGTTATCAAAGCTGTCATACATAAATCTTGTAATTAAGGATGTTTTCCCCACTAAAACATTGCAAATTAAATATTTCTGTTATATTAGGTATTAAATATAATTAAAATAAAACTGTAAATGTTTATCTTGAGAAATCTAATTAAAATTGTTTTGTTTTCCTTAGGAATTTTTATGTCAAGAATGAAAATTAATTATAATTTACAATGATGATGTTGGGGTTTTAAATTTTTAATTGACAAAAAACCAACCCTTTTAACATAACCTAAAAATATTGATAAGATCTGCCACCTACACACTGAAAATGACTTTCTAAAAAGGCAATAACCTCATGTTGCAAATAGAAAGATATATTAATAATAAATGATAAATAAATGTAGTCTAACAGGGGTAAAAAAAGCAGGTATCATTTATTGATCTGACTACGCCTGATAGAAAATAATACAGAAGGGTTAACACCTTGCTCTGTCAGAACAGTCAAATATTTCTCACTTACCGCTTTGTTCTCCTAAGAAAACTAATTTAAATTTTCTCAGGGGATTTCCAAAGTCTCCCGAAGTAGACATGGTGATTAAAAACTTAACAAAACAATTAATAACCCTGCAAATATATTTTATTTCACAGTAAAATATCACAGGAAAAAAACACGTACAAACACAAAGTGACAGCCGACCAGACGCCACGGCAGCGAATATTATACGCAGACGCATCCCTTTCAATTATATGGAAGGGATACATTTTCTACATCGAAAATTTAAAAAACCCAATTTGAACATCGAATTTTTAATTCATCGAAAAATAATTCGGCAATTTAAAAACAAAACAATTCAAATTATTCCACACTACACATTTTCTTCACTTAATATTGTCCCATTGTACTCAAATAATTTAATGACATTCGCTTGTTTAAAAAAAATATTTAAAAATAGCAGCCAATACAATCAATTAAGCCAATTAAAAACAAAAATAGATGACAATATTTTTAATTGTCAAAAGTGCGGATACGCCACTGTTTATTAGTAACCAACATGTGTTATTATTCGCTAGTAACCTCTTAAAAGACGATTCAATTATTTTGTATTTAAGTAAATTTCAAATATATAATATATATATAATATATTGAAAATTACAATCAAATATCCAAATATTTGGATAATTTTGTACCATAAGGGAGAATAAAATGATTATTTCAAAATTTGGTGAATAGGAAAAAGTAACATTACATTTAAAATTGAAACATGTAGTTAGGAGATCAACCAATAGATGTTGCTGTTGTTGCAATTGTATAAATCAGTGGACGCCAAGCGGTTTGGCAAGGGAGCGGGAGCACCAAATAATGATCTGTCTATTGATAATGCCCATAAAATAAGGGTGCGTGGCGGATAGAAAGTCCCAATCCTTCCTAAAACGTCGGGCAGGAGGAACACGAAATACCACCCGCGGACCAAAACAGGTTAAGCTCTCAAAAGGTTGCCAATCAGAACCAAATAAGAGCCGCTGACTAGGAAAGATAACAAAACTTCCATGAAATAAGGAGAAACAAAAAAGGAAACGGAAAAACTTAATTAGATTGGCAATAAGGAGCATTGGATCCTGGAAACTATCGAAGCAAAAGAAGAAGGCATTCCGAAAGTATAAAAACTATTCAACAACCGTAGAATTTTGCAAGTACAAAGAAATAAAAAACGGAGTAAAAAAGGAAGTAACTATTGGGAGAAATACATCAAAGATTTAGAATATGACCTATATGGTACCAAAAGACTAGCCTGTCTTGGGATAACAGGAACTTCATAGCATAGACTATCCCACTGCGACAATGGAAGTCTTAATTGACCTATTAACACACCATGACCAAGTCAAAAACAATAATAAAAAAGAGGGTCTAATAAGTGCACTAAGATTGGGATGGATAAATCCTTGCCACAAAATTGGGCGCTTAAAAATTCTAAAAAACTAGCCAAACCAGATCATATCAACTTACCATCTTTTTTTTATATCCTTTATGAAAATTTACAATCTGACTTTACATAAGTCAATGAGCAAATGGTTGTACAATAATTAATAGCGTGAAAGGGTAGATCCAGTGACTTCCCCTATATAATTTTAACTTAACTTATTGGTTATTTATAAATGCATAGATGCTAAATAATAATACACTTAATGCCAAAATCTAGTGCGTAGGTCTGAGGGCTTAAACCTCTTTAATCGTCGCACTTCACTGTGTTCACTGCTTAACCGCACTGCAAGTTTGTTCGGGTGGACACTAAGTCGTTCATAGTATTTGGAGCTATTCAGGGAGACTTCTCCTCTGACTGTAACCATCTTCAGGTCATGGTGAATGACGTCATTTGGTACGTACCATGGTGCGTTGGTGATGTTACGAAGAACTTTTGATTGGAATCTTTCTAGAATTTCGATATTGGAGTTTAAAGCGGATCCCCAAAGTTGTATTCCATAAGTCCAGATCGGTTTTAGTATAGCCTTATATAATAGAAGTTTGTTATCTAGTGATAGCTGAGATTTATTACCCATTAACCAAT
>JARJDX010001596.1:0-14705 GCA_030264735.1 Gymnusa sp. GC000175
AGTTAAGGCTAGCTTAAGTGTGATGCGCAGTGCGCGACTTTCTGCACTGCGACGGCTTATGCGCATCACACTTAAGCTATCCTTAACTTGAGTGTGGTCGGTGCAATCGGGCCTTAAAGGTGTGGCATGCTGCTTATCGCCATAATCGCACTACTAATTGATTAAAAGCTTTGCCTTGACTTCTTTATGCTTGAGTACATTTTCTTTACATCCCTCGCTTCAGCAGACTTCTCAATATTGGTTACCTTCTTTTTATCCCAACGACGCTTTTTCTTTCGACAGGTTGACTTTACGATCTGCATCGTAAAACTATTATCAGGTGCTTATAATATCTCTCGCAAGGTCTTATTGCGTGCTCCTCTTTTCGTCGTCAGCGCCGCTACCCACTTGTTAGTCATCGAACTATTTGGAATTTCATTTTAGCTATCCTTGGATAATCATCGTTGCAACACTATTCTCATAATGTTAGTATTTCTTCAAGGAAAAGGATAAAAATAAATCAATTATTTTTTAGAGGGGAAAGTTCTGCATTGAAAATGATAAATTATAAAGTTAAATTCCAGCTAAAAATAAAATATAAACCAAAAATTACGTTTAAATTATTAAAATATTCTGCTTTTAAAATAATTACTATTTAAATAAAATAAAATTCATTATTTTATCTTCCTAAAATTTAGCTTAAATGAGTTAATTAACACCCAACTATATTTAATCTCATTATCATTATCATTCGGCTATAAAACTGGATGGTAGATAATTTAATTATAAATTTATTTAACAAGCAAATTGTAGCATATTTATATGTAAATTTAAAATGTGCAGAGAAAATAAAGTTAAATTTGTTCAATTTCGAATGTAGGACATATATTCCGGAAATAGATAATCTTATTGTATGATATTGATAATCTCATTGTATAATATTATAAGTGCAAACAATAGATAAGGCTAGACCAGTCTATATAAACAGGTTATCTCCGGGATTATCGCATTACCCGAAGAAATATTCCGTTTCCGATCACGTAGTGAAATCTTGCGATGTTCAACTGTTAGGAACAGATGTTGGCGGCCATATTGAGTGTCATGCTCGTCTGGTCTAGCAATAGCCGAGTTCTGCTCTGCATATGACATGTTATGAACGAAACTGGTTATTTGATTATATGTACTCCGGCAAATTCTACACCCAAACTTTACTAATGAAATATTGTTATGGAATAAATTTCACAGCACATGTTTCAAATTTGTTTTATTAACAGGCAATAAATATTTCCAACATGCTGATTTATTTCAGTAATAACAAAAGTTTGTCAATCAAAATAAAATTAATTTACGATTCTGTGTTATAATTTAGGGATGCAAATTTTATTTATTATAACAAGAAGAGGTTTTTTATAAAAAGTGGTTTATTAATAATTCTAGGTAAATTTAGAATGAAGCTTGCACGACTTGAATCGATGAAAATTTTCTTACTTTCGGGTTTTGCGCAGATTTACTTGTTAGGAGCTACAAAAACCCGAAATTGGGAAAATTTTTAGATTAGGTTTAATAATTAAAGATGACTTTTATTATTAGGTATTCGTATAAATGCCTTATACTGCACGCATTAAAGCGTTGTTAAATTAATTTAATAATCTCAAGGGTGCATTCTCTGGGTTTGATTGCATAGTATAACATACACACGTTACACACATATAACCCAAGTTATCTATACATATATGCTGTAATAAGTCTAGAGAGAAATTAACCATTTTGGCATAATTAAAGTTTTGTAATAAACCCCATTTAGCTTGAACATTGTGTAACTCTGCCTCGCATGCATTACAATTTGCCACAATTATTTTATTTAAAAGTTTCGTTACCACAGTTATGACGTTATAAATTTAATATTTCTTGTAATTATTCAAAATATGCAATTAATTAGTTTGGTGCAGACGAGCATCTAAATTCTAAACTAAATTGTTCAACGATAAAATTTAAAAATAAAATAGTGCAAGTTGTAAGTGCATGCAATCTCAAAAGAGCATCATATAAAATAAAATGCGTAGAGTTCCGTAAAAGATTTAGTAACTAAAACGATTCGTACAATTCCTTTCATCAACAATAGTATGAAGTAGTTTATTTTGTATTTGAAAAGGATTTCTAAGCAACCTATACGTATGTACTATTCTCGAGAGGTTCAAAAACAAAATAACACTCTGCAAACATTATGGAATGCTTTCCGAGATTTCGATCCATCTGAACACCCATAAAAGTGTACCGACAATCCTTTTTTGACACAATCGACTTTCTTTACTTTTTTTCCGTAGAAGTGCAATTTACATATATGCTAAAAGGGATGAATAGCACAATTGTGTTTTTAGTGAAACGTAAATTTGACATATAGAATCGTACTCTGAATATTAAATGTAACACACTTGTAAGAACCTATGTTCAAGAACATTTCTTATATGGAAAGATGCACAAAAGTAGACACTTATTTTGCATTGTTCGCGTTTTAATTAACATCTTAAGGAGGTAGATTATCATTTTCTGGAGGATAAAATGTGTGTCCTGAAAATATTCATTCCAACACCTTAACTGCTCATCGACAGTGACTTATAACTTGCATTGTATATCGTGTATAGGTCTCTTCATCACGATTTTTCGTGGTATTATAGAGATCACGTATATTTTTTCTTACGGCGGCTGCTTGTGCTTTGTTTGCGAGATGGTAAGCACATACCATTTTTTCTTTTCTGACGCTGTACTTAAAGTTTTTACGTTGATTTACGTACTGTTTGATAAGAAGGTCGGATTGCCCCTATAAGTTTGATGTTGTTTAATTCGTTGTGTGAGACCCAATAAGTACCTGTGTACCAAAATTAAACTTTTTATGTTTTCAGTGTTTCAAAATATCTTGACCGTTACAAGAAATTATATATTACTAATTGTTGAAGTGTTTATGAAACATCCTGTAAAGTGGCAAAGAAAAAATATAGACTTGGATAATTTTGTAGCTCTTTTTTAAGCAATTTAATATAATGAACGGTAACATGTTTAGTGTTTTTCTCTTCGAGTATATTTACGTTAACAATAGAAAGAAACTTTCGTGAAATAATGCTAATGATAAAGCTGGTGCTCATTTTTCTTAATTTAAAAACGACTCATCTTACTTTGCTAATTATTCTGCGCTGTGCTGTATAATTTAAAACATTTATTTTGTAAAATTGTGTAAATTTCTTTAAAAATTCTTTCCACAAGTATTCACACCTAAAATAATTATGCTGGGCCTTGTGCTTTTATTTCATCATTTTCGCATTTTTGTGTAAGTACAATATAAAACAAAACATAAAACTTTTTATAACACCAAGAAAAAAATGTTAATTAAAATATATATCTAAAAATTTCAACAATAATTAAAATTTGTAACTCCATAAAAGGCTGTAAAGTAAATAAGTAAAAAATATATAATTTACATATTTCCAGTTTTTGTAAACAAAGATTAAAGAATTAATAATTATTTCCGCAAACAATTTGAATTAAATTAATTGTACAAACGCTTTGTTCTCAAATTGGAGGGTAAGCATGATGCTGAATATAATGTTGGTTTAAATAGCAAAATTTTATCGAAGTAAGAATGAAAAAGCCCCCTAGGCACTTTTTAATTAATAAGGGGGGCGCGTGTGAAACACTTTGCGTTATTCAAGCGCCCTTAACGGAAGCGTACGTGGCACGAGTAGTCTTCAAATGTGTTATGCTCACCCAAATAAATTCAATTAAGACTAAAAATAGAAACATGTTAACAAACATTTAAATTACCACTAAATACCTACCGCACACATTATTATAAATTAATTGTTCAGGAGCGTTTGAATTGTGTTGAGTTACTTATATTTTGTTTTTGGATTGTGGATTCAATGCGTTGCTCTATTTGTGTTGCTGGAAACAAAGAGCCTAACAACAGAGAATTACAACAGTAACTGACGAACATATTTACTACTCGCAACAAGGTATTATAAGCTACATGTATCTGGAAGCTTCCTTTTCCTTATTTGCATTAAATTACCCACGATAATGTAAACTGTAACTAAAACGGAACAAAGCAACTTGCATATATTAAATGGAATAGATATATCACGATTATCTTACTAATAACTTTGCAAATTAATGTAAAATATTCAAGAATTTTAAATGAAAACTTTACCTTATAAAATTATTAATTAAATTTGTTAGACTATGAAAATAATTAAAATTTTCTATTGCATTCATATTTAATGCTAGTTTTATAGCAATTTTAAATTAAATTTAATTATAGCACACATTTAAAGTTTAGTATATCGAAAAATAGACTAAATCTATGCGGCACTAAATTTTCTATAGATAAAAATATAATTAAATTTGATAAACCAAAATATATTTGTTAATACAAATAATAATTTTTAAACTTTTTATCAATAAAAATATAAATTTCATATAAATTAAAATGAATCTTAACGTAAATTAAAATTTAAAATGTGAATTTAATAATTTTGTGCAAATTATTAGGCACAAAATGTATTTTAAAATCTCTTTAAAGCTGTTTCTGATATAATTGAAATGGTGAATGCGCCGGGCACATGGAATAATAAAGAAATTTCCAACAATAAATATTTATTAATAATATAAATATTAAATTATATTAAAATAATATATTATAATAATATTATAATATTATTATAATAATATATGATTTAAATTTTTTTTATACACAAAAAACTTCAAAAAAAAAAAACAAATATCATTCATTATAATATTTTCAATTGAGATTGATTTTGGAAAATGGTTTTAAAATATAACTAATTAGACTTTATTACTCTTAAAATTGTTTTTTTTTAAATTTTAGAAAACTTAAAATTTGTCGAAAATATCAAGAAATCAAGCTTGATCTGGGCGATTAGGGCATATTTTAATTGATATTTAGGTCATGCAAAAATGATATTCATTTCACCGCTTTTTAAATAAAAATTTAATGCTTCTTTTTAAAAAATATTAAAATTTGACAAAAATATATTCAAGAACTTAAGACGTTGATTTGAGCGTACTTTTGAATTGAGATTTGAGTAAGGTAAAAATGATGTTTAAAATACAAGCAGACAGTTTTAGATAGACCGGAACAGGAACATACAAAACTTAACAGGACCTCTACCAATTAGGAGGTAACGGAGCAACAATATGCGGTAACTATACTTCGCGTTATGCTACTGAAACTTCATATTTTTTTATTGGGTCATAAATGTAATATGATCTTACTGGAAATTAATCTAACAACGCAATAGAGGAGTTCTACATGACTCTAAATTATACCATACATATCTGACGAAACAAGAAGAATTACAATAGGTGACTTCAATAGTAAGATCGGGATGGGCACCAAAGGGGTCTAGTTACATGGAAGTCTCTCCCTGTTACTAAAGATCATTCAGGGACCAAATTGATTTTATACTTGTTAAAACCATTGGAGGCAGTTTATAGGAGCTGTGATAACATACTCTAGAGTAGATGTTAACAGTGGAGTTATATTTTTGCCTCTTCGTTTGAATTTAAAGTAAGATCAAATTACGGAAATTTTACGTTAAGAATCTCTACAAGGCAAGACAAATACTGACAAGCTTAAAACTCAATTGAGATCAGTGGATCGGAATAATTAAAATGGATTACTAGTGATAAGAGAAAAAAACCCTGATGGATACTCAGAAAAACAATGTAAGATTCTCACGTTCTGGTAAGAAACAACAGTGGATGACGGACGAAGTAATATTTATGAAGAAGAAAAGAAAAAAAAGAAAAACTGAAGAGATAGAAGGGGTATGTTGAAAATCTATTTACAGACGCCTGATCAGCTACATACTGGTAACAAGGTAAACAAGGTAAGCGCTAATATTACAAAGGATAAGGTGGAGCGGGACATGAAGCTTGAACAGAATAAAAAGCTGTTGGTTTTATACACAAGATCCATGCGAAGACTGAAAAACTAATCGTCGAAACCGAGTAATAGGAGTAAACTTATTAACAACTCAACTCTATTTAGTGATATCTATAAAACTAAAAAGATACCGACAGACTGGTTTTAATCAGCCTTCCCACTACGATGACTACCGAATGATCAAAATGATGTCACACGTGCTTTCCTCCGACTTGAATATATACAAAATGTGAGCGTCAGTTTAGCCGCTCAGTTCGAGTTTTTAAAAGGTGTCGCGAAAAGCCATTTTTTGCTAAATATCTTAATGCAGCGATGCAAGAACATAAACGTGAATGTATACGCATGTTTTATTGACTTTTGCAAAGCGTTTGATTGCATATCTGATCAAAAATTCGCTAAAAACCCTTACAACTTTCGGAGTAGATGCAGGAAACCCACGCATCATTAGCCAGATGTAGTTGTACCAAACGGCAGAGTCAGAACTGAACTGCAATAAACTGCACCACATCTAAACAAATGGCAATAAGAAGGGGTGTCTGGCGGAATTGTGTCTTATCGCCACTACTCTTTAACATCCACTCTGAGGCTGTATTCACAGAAGCGCTTGAAGAAGTAAGTGACGGTATCAAGATCAATATGACTATCATTAACAACATTCGTTTCGTTGACGCATGCCTACCAAACCTTTAAAATATCATTGATCCCATCGTCAAAATCTACGCACAATTGGGTCTAAACTACGCAAAAACTAAATTAGTCGCGTTCTCCAAAATGCCAAAAACGAGTCACCCTACAAATTAACCATGCGATCATCGAACAAGTATCGACCCTAAAATATCTCAAGATCTTTGTTAATAAGGAAAGCGACCCCAAAAGAAATATCCATTCAAAGATCAAACAGGTTGGATCTACTTTCATCACTATAAAAACTCTGGTCTAGACCTTAGCCTATAGTATAGGTCCTATACCTTTGCATCCGTACACTGCACTATTATATCTTTCCCATACTCCTATGTGGTGCCAAAAGCAGGATGTTCAGCACTGCACAGATAGCCGAATCGACATTTAAAATGCACCTGTACTGACGCATCCATTATGCAAAGAAATGCTTTATTAAAGGGGCAAAAGTAAAGAGCTGCTGTCAACCAATAAAAGATGGGAAGATTATAAAACTGATCGCTAAAAGACCTACGAAAATTTTCGCAATTTTAAGAGTGATCATTACTAGTTGAATCGCCAACCTCAAAATGTATACGGAAAAGTTTCTTTAATAAAAATTTAATTCACTCAAAGACAATTAAAAAAAATTAAAAATATTTCTTTCTTATTTCCTTTTCAAAGCTTTTCCTGCCCCTTTCAGAATTTTCTTTTCTTCCTATGCAATATGTTACAAGTCACATTCGTCCATTTATTACATCCACCCTTTATACTCTGCCTTTGTTTTGTTCTTCCTAAATTCTTTTATTTGGGGTTGTTTCCACTTTTACATGTGTTTTAAAATTTTTTTTAGCCAGAAGTGTGGAGTTTAGATTTTTAGCTCTACATTGGGTGTATATTTAGTACAAATTGGTTCAAACACATTTTATCGTTGATTGCCATACAAGTTCATGAGTAGTTAATGTTATTTGTTTTTAGATACTCACAAGAAAAAAAAAATGCTGGTGTGGTCACCTCACGACTTTCATTTACTAATTTCAGATGTTTTTTTGGGTTAACTATCATATTTAAAGATGTATGTTGGCAATAAAAATTCAATTATTGACGTCTATCACTTTTGACGGTTAGTTAACCCTATTTCATTTATTGTCAGATGATCAGACATTACGTCTCTGCAACTTAATATGAACAATTACACTTGGCAATGTTGCATAGCAACAGAAAACAATGAATTCTTAATATGATAGATTTTGAAAAAATGATAGGAACAAAATTTGTCTAAAATTTATTTTTACACACTTTTGTACTCTTGTTGGTGCCCTGACGGCGTGACGCCAAATTTCAAAATACAAATTATGTTTTGGTAAAATTGATATTGATATATGGCGCCTGAAGATTAGAGGGGAAAGTAAAAGTATGAAATCGACTTTTTGGGAACAAGAGTTCTCTCCGCTGAAAAACATTTTTAATGCTAAGATTAATTAAAAGAAGGATAAAAGATACTAAAGCAGCCATTCAAAGAATAGAGTAAAGTACTCTGATATGGTGAGATCGTTTTATTAAACTCGGATATGAATAACCAAAAGTAATTTGACAATTAAGAGTAATATATATCGGAACATATTTTTACTTTGTAATTAAAATTATACCAATCGTATAGTGAAATTTTCGAAATCAAATTTTTTGTAGAAATATCCGTTTTAGACTCCTATTGTACAAAAAAAAAGTGGTTTTCGATGTGGTGTCTGTCAGTCGGTTTATCTGTCGGTCTGTCTGCATCGGTTTTTCTGATCGACCTGGATTTATACTTTACCTTTTATTAAATTGGGATGTCCCAGGGATTTTTGGCTGAAATCCACTAACCGTAGGGAGTAGTTTCTTGGATAGGTTTTTAGGTTTTTTTGCAAATATTTTGAAAACTATTAAGTTTATGAAAAAAAAAACATAAGGGTATTTAAAATTAAACTAGCAAAAAAAATTGTTCTTTTATCAAAATTTAACATTTTTAGAACTCATCGTTGTTCGTAACGAAGCAACATTTTTAATAAAATTATTCCCACCATGTTGCAGAGATATATACTACCGATCCAATTAGCTGAAAATTAATGAAATTTTGTTGTGCATCGGTCAAAAGTGACGGATTTCACTAGTCTAATTACCACAAATATACTTTATAACAAAACGAAGTTGCAAAGACATACTGCCAATCTAATTAGATTATAATTAATGAACGGTATCCGTTTTTGACAAGAGTAATCGATATGTCTTAAATTTGTAAATAAAAGTCATGTGGTGACTACACCTCCATTTTTAACTAGCCTTATAAAAACTAAAAACAATTTATTAACTATGTTACATTTTAGTATACCTTTTGTTAATTTTTTTACCTTGTCCGATAGAGATATGTGTGCCGTGTGTCCTTTTTTGTCGCAAAATATTTAAGATTAACCCGGGGTAGTAAAAAAAACACGTCTCTTATTTCCCCCAACAGAAATCACAAACGGTTTTAAATAATAATAATCATCTAGAGATTATATCCACTATTGCATAAATTTTTTAGAAACAGAGGTTTTAGCAGGTTTCACTGCCTGTAGGAAGATGCGCTAGCTCTCAGTATGTAAGTTTTTTTAAGAAATTCAAAATTCAAAATTTTTTGAAATACTCTTTAATTGTATTTTGTGTTTCGGTTTCGGAAGCCATTATGAACTAAACATCGCACTTGCTCAAAACTCATACAAAGTAAGGAAATCAGCGTTACCCATAAGCGGTATCCCGCACCCCAAAATAAATCCTCGCTTTTACTTTTTAATTATAAATAAGAAATTTATTGTCAAATTTATATATTGAGTTGTGAAGCCAAAATGAAGTCTGGCGATAATAATAGTGTTTTCACGCAACCTTATGTGCTGCGATCTTTATAGGCACGACCTTTTGAGGTGGGACCCTATTTACCTAATCCCCAAAAGCATATGAGCATCTTAGCCGGATAAATTTAAAAAATTCATTTTATTTTGTGTGTTACCTAAAATGGCCGGGTAAACCGCCTTTTAGATGGGTGTATCCTCATTCCGAGCTCTACCCACAATATTAATTTAACTAGAACACTTATACATATGTTTTTTTTGTGTATCAATGGTACAATCAATCATATTATCTGTTATTAGATTGTAAATGCAATTTATTGATGCAAATAAGGTAGATCGCAATGATTGATGGGTTTTTCAACGTAAGGCCGGTGTGTACTGCTCGATTTTTATACTGTTTAAAAGTGGGACCAGGAAATACAAATTAAATAAAAACGGAATCCCTATTTAAATAAAAAAAAATATACATATTGACAAATAATAAGAATCAATTTTTACATTTTTGGGCTACTACGGTGATATTTTATTTTTTATTAATGTTAAAACGATCAGAAAATTTTTGTTTATTGACTAACTATAAGTTTACTTTTTTAATTATTATGCAAACTATTTTATAATTTTTATTGTAGGAATAAATAGAAATGAAATTAATAGTTTATAGTTAAACTTCGTAAAAAAATACAGAAACAAGCTAAAGTTGAAACTTAGCGTATTAAAAATAAATGTAATTCATTATAAATTTCTCTTATATTTATTTATAGATTTTATAAAATACTAGATATATTTTTTAAAACCCACTTTCGTTCTTGCAATTCAATGAAGAAATATAGCAAGATTTTATGTAATTACCTCTTTAATTTTCTTACTATCGGTTAACACATTCTTGACGTTTTTGATAAATTGATTGGTAATAAACCATCAAATACCAGGACAAGCGGAAATTATCAATTTAAATTCAGGGTTCAGCAAAAAATCTAAATTTTTATTAAAACCAATCACCAATAAATTTAAAATTTTAATACGTTCAAAGGTAATCTGCCTGCATTTAGAGTTAAATATGAAGGCTCTGGGTTACAATATACCACAGAGATAATAACGTAAAGTAGGGTAACATAAAGTATATACTATCAATATTATTAAAAAAGCATACATAATTCACTTACTAATTAATTTCGGCAGATTAAAGACTTAGCAATATGCTAGTCTAAATATATTTGAAAGGTTTTGAGTGGTTAGTCGGATAACAGGGATTTGAATAACATATCAAGAATTTATTTATTGAAGTTTAATGCACAAATATTCTGCATTATTAAATCTTTTAAAACTGTTTTTCTAACTAATGTATTATTATTGATCTGTAATTATTTTGTGCTTACAACTGCAGCTAAAAATATAACATAACATTTATCTTAATTTAAAAATAGCTTGTCGGTAATGCAGCACTTATATATAATATTAAAGTTTTTAATTACAAAATTTTCTTTCTTCGATATAGGTGTTGTTCACATTAAACTGTAGGTCCTTGGTTGTGATAGCGGACAAAACGCACAACACGAAAGTAAGCGGGGAATTCGCCTAAACTCGGTAACGAGTATGGCAATACAAGAAAAAGAAGAAGAAGAAGGGGTTCTCACTATTATTTTCTACTATAAATATTTTCTATCCGCATAAGCTAAAAGTTTGATGAACGAGTAATAATAGGACAAAGTCTTCAATGTTATTAAATCAGAAATAAGATTCGACCCTTGGAGTAAACAGAATTATGTTTTTACTTTTCCGAAAAGGAAGAGTATAGTAATCATGAAAAAAAAAAGATTTTATTACATGTCGACGTTTTGAGGCTCTATAGGATTGACCATTTTTGTCACAATTTCTATATGTGTGCATATATGTGGATAGCTTTTTTGTGTCCTCTCTATAGGCTAAACAAATACTCTAAACAACATGAAAATTTATAACTGAACCGGAAGTGGAAGTGGAAGTTTAGTGGTATCATATTTAAGTTTTTTTGCATCAGTTTCCTGGATAATAAATATTTCAAAAAAGTTTATTTGATTAAAGTTTTTATCGTTACGGGAAAGTCAAGTAAAGAACACTTCAAAATTTTTAAAGAACCCTGGCGCATATTTATTATTTAGTTATTTTAAAAAACACGATTTGAAGTATCAAGCCTTTCGACTATCAAACGACAACCCATTTGCAAATGGCATCCTTAGGTATATCCTGCACAACTTCTATGGATCGCTGAATGAGTTGCAAACAACCCTTTTTAGGGCTAAATAACAATAATAATATTGGTTGCCTGGATGTTAAAACATCCCTGATACCCAGAAAATATTTCCTAATCGTAGCTGGTGACTTTAACGCCCAAGTTGGTGAAAACGAAAACCAAGGTAAAATAGTTGTTGCAACACTCAGCAAAACAATGTATGGCCAAATGGTAAAATACTCATCGAGCTAACAAATCACCATGGACTAATGCTCTTCAACACGTACTTTTGTCTCACGATGCGACTTCTACAAACGGTGGAGCAAATCAGTGTCTGACGACATGTCATTCCGGGGGCTTAATGCAGTAACCGAACAGGCCTTAGTCGCCGCCAAATTTAATCTTTATTTTCAAAACTGAACAAGAAAATCCACCGCGAAGCGTTAAAACACTCATACTCTCCAAGATATTCAATAATAAGAGACCAGTTTTTAAAATTTGGACAAAAACAGGTAAAAGTGATAACATGCCGTTAATAAATCCTGGTCACACCGTCAGTAACTATCTAATTTCGCTCGGCACCATCAAACTTTCCCAACAACGAAAGTTAGCCCTGGCAAACATCAATCATCCGAAAGCTGCTTAATTCACCCGTAAAATAGAAATTCGTACCCAAAGGGCAAAGAGTTCTATTACAATCAGTTTGCTACGGAATTAAATTATAGAGAGCGGTTAAGCAAACTCAATTTAAAGTAATGCATACTCCTTATTCGTAGCTATATCTTCTGTCAAATAAAAAATAAATAGTCAAATTTATTTCACACCAAGGCTTATTTAGACATAAAACTCCCATATTTCGATAACCCATGCATGATCGTGAATGGAGTATAAGATGAAGCACATTTATGATTCCCTTCTAACATCCACATCATAAAATTTAAAAGCATATATTTATATTTTTGTTTATTTTATTCTTTAGAAACAAAATTTTGTTTTATTTGCAGCAATTTTCATCAGCCATTAAGAAAAATTAAAATATATAGCAATGCATGGTTAGAGCACCATAATAGGTATATTAATCAATCAAGTTGTATGGAATACAAAAATTATATTAATAAATGCACTAGTGGGTACAAGAAATGATGCATAATTGCACTACATTTATTATTCGTAACTGCAAAGCCACAATTTGAATAAATTTAAGACGTCCTACTACTGTCTGAAGTATAAACAGATCTTGAGCAAAGAATCAAACTAATGATTAGGGAAATATAATTAAATTTAATATTTTTATTTATTTTATTTAAAAAAGGATAACATTTGGACGCTGCGTGAAATAACTGGTATAAAATATTAATTTTTTGTGTCTTAATCTAATCCTAAAGTTCTTGTTCGTTTAAATTTAATTCTAAACCTCTAAAAATATATCATATTCCTAAAATTTTATATTTATATATGAATAAATGCACCTAAAACTTTTCCAATTGCAAAAAAGTAAACCTAGCGCAGAGGAAAGTTAGGGACACTTTCTGGATGTGGTAGGTAGAGGACTGAATTTAATCCCACTTTCGTGCAGAATCTCATCCCCAAAGGGCTGTTATCCGCATCGCTTTTAACCTCATACACGAAGTAGATTCGCGGTTTTTGTACTCATCCTATATTATTTATTTCTAAAAGTAACTAAATATCATATTTATATCAAGACGAATCATAGTTTTATGAAGGCTTGGAGTTCATTTTACCAATAATTTAATAAAGCTTAAAATGACAATCTGTTATATCAATAAATCGGGTAATATTCAATAAATTTGATCACTATTAGTTCAAACAAGGATAATAAAAGTCCGCAGCAAAGCAGATGAAGGCAAAAAGGGGAGAAATTTCCCGATATTTTATGGTCCAGTTATGATTCAGGACTTGCGAGTCGCCGGAAATAAAGTTATGAAGTTGACGTGAACACATCACTCATAAAAGTTTCACACCTTCCACCCCTTAAATCTCATGTTATATAAAGCAGTACGAGAAAGCACGACGTGAAATCGTGAAATGTTCATGAAGTCTTGCAATGCATGAAAATGTGTACAATTGCCTTCCATTTATTTTTCACTTTACAGAGAAAATCATATTTAAATATTTTTACGATGTTATCAATTTAAATAAGAACTAAAACTGTTTTTTTCGACGATAAATAAAGCAAATCCATTCTAGGTAGAGATCATAAAAATAAGTTGCACGACATTTCTTTTGCGACTTATAAATTCGCAAAGATCCTTATAATGGCAGAATTACTTACTGTGGTGTTGCAGAGCGAATTTTAATTAGAAGTCGACTCACCTGAAACAAGAAAAAGTTAACGATTATTACAAATGCCTAATGTACGTATAAAGCAATTTAATGGGAGGAAATACTCTTAAACCTTATCGGTAAAGCTGTAAGCCTTTGTGTGTTTAAACTTACAAAAACTTTAAAATTCTTACAATTACGATTAAATGCACTTATTTTTTAAGATATATAAAACCTAGCATTAAATTTTGTTACTAGGATAATGTATAAAAGTATTATACAGGGTAAACAAGAAATCTGGAAACGCTCGAATTTCTCGAGAAATACACTACCAATTAAAAAAAAAAAAATATATTAAGAACTATTTATTAATAACAAAATAAAGGCTACACTTTCCCCCATTCTGTATGAAATGGCAACTTTGAAATTTTATTGCATATTTGGATTCTAACTTTCAATTAACACTTATTTGTGTTAATTGTAGATGGCGCTGCAAACGCAGGAAAAAATTATTGCAAATTTTATGTTTCCTGTGATAATTGCGCTACCAACAATAATAACAAAAAAAAGTGCGCAAAACCCTAAGTTGAAAATTTAAAGCTTTTGCGCGCGCTTGGGGTGGGGCGAGGGGCAACTTTAAAAAATGGTGGTGTGGTCACCTCAAGACTTTCATTTACTAATTTGAGATGTTTTTTGGGTTAACTATCATATTTAAAGATGTATGTTGGCAATAAAAATTCAATTATTGACGTCT
>JARJDX010001634.1:0-12562 GCA_030264735.1 Gymnusa sp. GC000175
CAAAATTGTATTCATTTTTAGTGTTATTAAAATTTTTTAATTTATAATCCTCCAATAAATTATTACGAGCGACATTTTTAATACATATTTTTATAATTCATATAGATATTAGTTATAAAATGAATTTACCATACAACATTTACATAAGAGGAGGGTAAATTCTGTAATAAAAGTTAACGTATGCAATCGTTAAATTTTTAAGATAATATTTATATAATTATTATAAAATTCGATAAGTCGTTTTTCAAACATAATTTTTAATAGAATTTTGTAAAGTTCAGTGTATTTACAGTAATTTTGTACCCAGTGTCTATAAAATAAATAAAAAACGGAAGCCATGTATGGCAAAAGGCTTTACGCGCGGCAAAATTTATCGCAAACTTGATTTTGAATATTTTTGCATTTTTGAATTTTTCTCATTAATTGCATAGTTTTTGAGTAAACTGCAAAAAAGACTAGCGTTATTAACGCTAACTCATAATGTACATACACACACACACACACTGATATTTTTTCATTTTGGTCAACTTAAAAACGTCGAAAATTTTCGTGACTTGCAATTATAAGCTTTTTCGCCATATTTCCCTTATGTAGAAGGTAAAGTGGAGTAAAGCAATACCTATGAGAAATTTCTTTGTATTAAATTTTTCGCCTTAAAAAAGAGTCGCTACTTAGATTTGTTTAGGTTTTTGTTGAATTTGGTCTAAGGAATCTAAAAAGGTTTTTTGGTTTTTTGCAAATATGTATTTCAAAACCTATGAAGTTTATGGAGTTTAGAAATAAATTTAACATATTTTAATTAAATTTAACATTTTAAGAACTCATTGTTCTTCATTGCCAAGCAACATTGTTAATGAAATTATTTCCATCAAGTTGCAGAGACATATTTGTCAGAGCTGATAATGTCACTAGCAGAGTTGTTACCAATGTACATTTCAACAAAAGATACAAACTGCCAATCTAATTTAGGTGTATCATAAAGTAAGGTATTTTTAGTTTCATTTACGAAGTAAAAGAAAGTATAGTAATCGTGAAAAATTTTAAAATCGATATTTCTGCCAAAATATCCGTTTACGACTCCCCTCATTCAAAAAAAAGTTATTTTCAAAGTGGTGTCTGTCTGTCTGTCAGTGTGTCTGTGTCCTTTTTACAGCCCAGACGACTAAACTAAATCGGCCTAGAAATTCATATTTAAACTTTTAACAAAAATTGGGTGGTTCTGTTTTTTGCAAATATTTTAAAAACTCAAATTTATGGAAAAAACATTAAAGTACAAAAGTTCTTATCAATTTTGAAAATTTAACATTTTAGGAACTCAACAATATTCGTTGCTAAGAACTGTTTTATTGAATTTATTCCAATCAAGAAGCAGAGACATACTGTCATTATAATCAGCTGACAATTAATGAAATGGGTTATATATCTTTCAAAAGTAACAGATGTAACTGTCGGAGCTATTGCCAACATACATTTCACAACAAAATAAAGTTGCAAAGTCATACTGCTAACCTAATTGACTGATAATTAATGAAATATAGTTATGTTTCATGTGTCAACGGATATGTTTTAAATTCGTAAATAAAAGTCGTATGGTGACCACAACTCCATTTTTTATTTCAATGAAAAAAAAATCAAATATTTACTGATATATTATAAAGCCATGTGTTGGCCACACTAAATTTATTTTTTAAACTTAAATAATGTAAAATAAATTATTTGTCATTGTATGATGGTCATGTGTTGACCAAATCAATTCTTTATACCTTTAACTTTTGCTCTTTAATGTTAAAATAGTAATGACTAAAATAATTTTAACATTTTCTGCAACAATCCCTATAAAATGAAGTGTCAAATTTAATCCGTGTTCAATTCGTAATGATAAAGTTCCGACCACATGTCGCATAAAGATGTAATCAGAATTAAGTGACGCGGAAAGAGGGGCGTCGCGACGCTCTAGTGGCGCGTGAAATAACGTAATGGTAACGCCACCTGGAGCCCAAATCCGTAAAGTAACTTTGCGCGCCTAATAAACCCCGCTCGTGCTGTTGCTATTATATGTATTTTAATGTTGGGAAGAGATGTAGGAGGTTAAATAATTATTTAACGAAAGCGTTGTATATACAATGTTTAAATGTAATAAAAGAATAATCTCAGCAACGGCCGCATGCGTTATATATGGAGGAGTGCGTTGTAAACGAAACATTTACCCCGGGGCA
Organism: Gymnusa sp. GC000175; assembly: GCA_030264735.1. NCBI lineage: Eukaryota > Metazoa > Arthropoda > Insecta > Coleoptera > Staphylinidae > Gymnusa > Gymnusa sp. GC000175. The sequence continues at coordinate 2,217 of JARJDX010001634.1, forward strand.
TCCCACATAAAATAATATCAGACTATTATTTAGATAGCACTTATAAATCACTCGGTTGGACTTTGACTGCAAAAGGTACCGCGAGCTCTCTAACAACGGCTAACTTTGCGTGATCGGATGCTCCAATAAGCAACTGAAAATGGCAAATTGTAACATATACAATACAACATGCATTGCATCTAAAATCACCAAATATTCAATTCGTGCTAAATATACAGCGAACAAAATTGGGCTTGCCAGCAGCAAGCCCAAACTTTCAGCCCGAGATGAAATATTTATCATTTGGTAGCTGAAACAATGGCATTTATACATCAAGATATAGGGAGACAAAAACTTGACTGCAAAATGAAAAAAAAAGGGATGAAACGAGAGCAGATCGGCGAAGAACAGACACTCGTCTATATAAATAAATGGAAAAGTTGAAAAACCGGGTCCGGATTGCGAAGACGATCCGTTTGGTGGCACAGAGTCCGTTATTAACACCGACGCAGGGGACATTTTGATTTAATTGTCCCGTTCTCGGCTTGGAATTTGATCAGGTGCAGCCCGACACAATGACAGTTTTATTACGATCGAAACATCCGATTACTTTTTTTCGCGAATTTACTCCTGCGAGTTAATTGAATAAACTGCTTGGAATCCCACCTATTCTTACAAGCAACAAATTTACGATTCAAAAATCAACAAGCAACAAAAAAGTTTGCCCTTTTTCATCCTTCATCACTACTGCTTGCACAGATGCGCCTTTTAGGAACAAAGAAGATCTTATTATCATCCGCAGCAAAATATATCTAAATAAATTCTTGATACAGTTACAGATATGGTAACACAACAGGTATATATAGCCGAATAGCCATTATCCTTACTCTCAAAGAGCAGACACCGCGCTTCCATTTTCCACTCAAATGAACTAAAAGGATGAGCCTAAGACTCAATTTTTTATTTTCCCTGTAGTCCCAGACAGAATGCACGTATATTTGATGGGTAGATAATCTTCACATCAACAATGCGCCAACGATTTTTTACGGATATAAAACGCAGATGTATATATTTCATCCAAGATTTGTTCAATTTTTAGACCACCAAAGAAATGATTAGGGCGCTTCGATTTGAAATATTAAATAAAAAATCTGTTGGGCGTGTGTATTTTGAGTGTCGTGTGGTACCCATTTAGGAGTACCATGGCTGAACGCCGGGGGGCCGGTGTCACGCGCTGGGGGTCCATTGTGGTCACGTCAAGAGGTTTAGAAACTAACGCCACTCATAAACCATCTTTATTATTATCATGCGCCGGGACAATTGAAACTTGACGCAATGTTGTTTAATGGGCGCCACTTCGAGCTACTCAGAAATTGCTATAAATTTACCCAAAACACAAACGTCATTGTTATCGCAATTTTAATGCAGGTGAGATGGGTGTTGCGATCTAACACCCTTTAAATCTGTAGACATGAGTGGCAGGGGAAATATCGCCGCCAGCTCTTTAAGAAAAAAGAGCAAATGGTTTTATATATGAAGTATAATTATGGTATGAATAATCATCCCTGAAGGAAGCAATCTTGAGAACCGTCACGTGAGCGTTCGAAGTTCAACGGGCTTGAAGGTAAATCATGCATTTTTAGAGTAAACATCAACTCAAACAAAACGGACCTAATTAAAGGTATCATTATCATGTTATTTGGGCAGAGCCTGAGCTGTCAGCTCTTGCTCGAATGTGGGCTTGCCCGATTTGACACTCGTCATCTAAACGGTAATTACCACTTCAGCTGCGGCAACAGGTTGTTCAATGCGCGCTGTTTATTTTTCAGCTCGTGGCTACTCTCTACACACAAACACATACATACACACATGAAACCTAAAGCGGTATTTTTGCAATAGAATATTCTCATGGAAGAGCAAGCAACACCTGATGCAGAAACCTATTATTGATAACAATCTGGGATAAAGAAGGAGATGTCAACCGGTGATTTAGCAGGGTCCCGGTCATAAACAACGCTCGCGGTCATATTTTACAGGACGATTTGATATCTGTAACGGTAAAACAATAAAACACGGCGGGTTATGGGTGTGCGTGTAGTCTGGTGTCCGGCAGGCGGTCGCCGGCGCCAACTCCTCGATGCCCGCCAAGAATCTCAGATATGCTCGCACAACATCTCTCACAACTACATCATAACCCACATCACAAATATTAACTAAAAATTCCAATGCACTCTCATTCATAGACTACCATCATCATATCTCTGGAGGTTAACTTTGGTGAACACTTTATAATAAGTTGTTTAAATAAAAAGTAGATTAAAAATTTATAAATAAAAGATAAAAAGAAATTGTTGTAATTAACATGTGGATGGTATTTTTGGAAAATTCTGTGTGAGAAGAATGCAAAGGTTGGCATACCTGTAGTGATGGATAAGATCTTTTTGTACATCTCTCTAAAACAAAGAAGCGAGGATGTCGTTTCACAGCGGGGACGATGATTGAGTGCGGGTATCCCGCGGTATCAATTATTAAAAAAAGTCCTTATGCCTTACCAGCTCTTTACTATGTTGATTGATGGCTTTGTATATTTGTGATGAAGATTAAAGGGTGAGAAGGGAAAGGATACATTATTGTAAAGGTGGAAGGAGAGTGTCCGGTGGTTGGACTGAGACGTAATAGGAATTCATTATGGCCTTATTACCATTTATTTCAATATTCGCCCGATACGGGTCCAGTCTGGGCTGGTTTACAAGCCGGGGGCTTGAGGTACGATTCTTAATGATAATGAACATTCGAAGCGGCTAGAGCAGTTAGCCTTTTGCCCCCTAGCTTAATCTTTGTCATAGGTAGGAATAAAATATTGCACAATAACAATATTAATTTATTTTAATATGCAAAATGATTTTGGTCTGTTGGTAGTGATCTCTAGAGAGGAGTAGTTAAGGCAGCCGCGGGGATAAAATTATGCGCGCGTCTGATGAATGGAACTTTGATGGATAAACGAGGAGACTACGCTAACGATAATTACTCTAGAAGCGGCAAAAAAGGAAAATTAAGTTAATTGGTTATAACAGCCAAGGAAAATTGAAACGGGAGCCTCCTCATTATTCATATAATCTGACAAATATTTACACAAACCCGGCAACACCGTGGAGAAATTATATTAGGAGTTGGTTTTTGGGCCACCCGTCGAGCACGGCTTGACAGGTCCCTACCTGGGCCATTACCCGCTTGTTAACTTAAAGAATTGGTGGGAGGAAGAACTGATTATTGCTGGGTCCACTGCCAAAACAGTTCACGAACATGCATTAATCAACTCCCTAACCCGTTGACGAGACTTGCGTGCAACATGATGGACACACAAACTCAGATGGACAGCTCATTATTCCACCATGCATCCAAAATCACTCCATGTGCTACTTTTCATCATACCAAAAACAAAAACTTACAAATCTTGGCAAGTTAAAACCCACCTTGTTCCAAATAAATATTCAAAAATTAAATGCGCTAGAAATGATTAATAGCTAATTTACGTGCTTAATTAATCACAATTAATGTCGGTTTCTTCCTCTTCATAAGGACAAAGTAAATATTTGTTACTATAAGTGTACACAACATGTAAGTCATAATTATCTGAGTTTTGGAGGATGTAGTCTGTTGGAACGTGGATATATTGAAAAAAAGGCGAAAGTGGTGATTATAATCAGCGCCCACATATCGAGATCCCATAACTCAAAGAACGCTAAACGGCGCCTAATAACTGTTATCCGTTGAAGAAGTTTTGTTTGCTCAAGCACCTGGTATGAATTATAACTTGCTGATGTCATGGGACTGCCCATGGGACGACCTACAAGACTAACCACGCCAAAAAAAATATTCATCTTTTTCAGTTTAGATATTGTTGAAAATGAAATAAAAATTTCAAGCCAGATCAATTTATATAAAATTATTAAATAACGGACAAAAATATTTTTGAAATTTTCTTAATTGTACGTTTGGTTAAAGTGATGGCGAAATATGATTTATAGTAACGTTGATGTAATTTTGAAATTTATTAATAATGAAATACCATCAAAACAAAATTGGATGTAATTTTGAATGCTTGCATCATAAATTTATTTCCACGATTCATGTACTTGTTGAGGGGATAATAAATTAAATTTCGCGCGCGCGTAATTTCCGTAATCGTCGGTTGTTTATGTAAAGAATGGATCCCGATTTGGGGCTCCAGCGTTACTTGAGCGTCGATTTCAATTAGCAGTCACAAGGGCCATCCATTATACCAAACCAACAGCCCGAGGAGGTACTCGCTAAACGATTATCGGCATAATTTATAACATAATTATAGAGCGATTGTGACAGGGTGTGATGAGATGCGTGGGACTTCGGTAGTAGACCACCGCGATAGCCAGGACTTAATGCCAGTGATTACCTTACGCGAAGCCTGATGGATTATCACTGTACGGATTTATGGCTCTCTGGAGTACAAGTCATATAATAATAGTCATAACGTTGAGTCATTACAACATTCCAGCTCACATTTACACATGTCCCGTCCTGGCCCATTGCAACGTCCTCAGACACTGCTTTTATCTTTAGCACTGGACATGGGGCGCCATATTAATACTATTATGTAAATTAGGACACAAATAAATATAAATTATTAGACACCCCGTATAGATATGACCGCTAAACAAACATTCATTTTCATCTAAAAAAAAAATACGAATAACTACTACGAATAAATTGATCCATTGCATCCTGTACATCAGAAAATAAACTAATTAACAAAACCCTCATTTTTATGTTTTTGTAAATATTTGTAAATTTTACATTAAATTAAAAATTTTAAACCGAAATAATAAGATTAATAGTAGCTTTAAAATGAATACCTACTGAGTCGCTATTTCCATTTTTTCAATTATCTAGGCATAAGTGGTACATTTTAAATTTTGTTGTTTTCAAGTCGTACAATCTTAAAACTAGGTAGTAAAAAGTTTGAAAACCGCTGGTATAGGGTAAGTATCTTGTTAATATTTGCAAATTGTTGTGTAATTGGAAGTTATTTAAAACATTAAGATATCCGAAAGTTAATCCTGTCCGTCTGTCACAAACAAGAAAAAATTTATATTCCCAGAACTATAACAATGTATTAACAAGAAAATAATAAATATAAGGAATTAAAACAATATGTACACAAAATAATACCATCTAACGTTGGTTAATAGTTGGTAGTTATTGTATTTGTTAGAATTTTAACCCTAACCGGCTATTCTTCCGACGAGTTAATTGTGACGTATGTGTGTGACAATTGATAACCCAGTACTCGGGGATCGAACCGGGGAGCCTATGAACTGAAACCACTTAGCCACTGGACTATTGGTTAATATTTTTAAAGATTAATTAAATAAACTACCATTCCCTCAATTAAAAACTTCCTCAATGGCAGATGTAAATTATGAGTATCTTAAGTGTTTTGTATAAAAATCAATGAAGGGGAAATTGAATATTTATAAATAAACAAAATAAAAACGTTGGGAGCACGCGATGTCCGGACAACTAGTTTACGAGCTGGGAGACCAAGGAGGACTTTAACACGCCTCGACTTTTGTATGAATTAATATAAATATCCTGTTAAATATCAGAATGTATATATACGCTTGATGGCTCGTTTAAATTTCACTTTATTACGACGACGGACCCCCAAGAAGAAAGTCAAAATACTACTCGTAATTTTGTTTTCAACAACAATATCCAATCATTTTTTTGTAACAAATTATTTAAAATATTCAAAATTAAATAGATGTAAACGTTTTTTGAGAAGGCGCCGGGTGGCAATTAGAACTACATAATAATTTGATTGTCTTCCGTTAATAATATTTCAACGCATCGTAGTACATTGTTGTGCAGGGGAGAGAATTTAAAATAAAATATAATTTTGTTAGAAAACATATATATTTGCCTTTATTTTGATGATGAGTTTTTTACCAGTTTCATCAAAAATAAGAATGCTACAGGACAGACATTAGTTTAAATTTTAATATTTAAAAATTGAACAAAATTAAATGGTCTGGTCTAGAAGATAAAAAATTTAATGCCCTGGATTTGAAATAACAAAAAATAAAATATAAATTTGGGCAATTGAGGACAATACAGATTCTAAATTCAACGTTATGGAGTGTCAAAATAAAAAAAGAAAATTAAAAGGCTCGTCAAGTTATAACTTAAAATATTACTACCAAAGTATAGCATGGTTGATATAGAAGACAATGAAAAAGAGACTAAAATGGATTTTTTTTAAGAAGGGGCTGCCTACTTTCAAAATTTGCACATAGTGATTAGAAGAAATATGAGCACACACTAATAGACAAATTTAACAAAGTTAAAACCATATGGATATTTGAGAAGGAGGCAAAAACAATAGTGACTCCAATAGGTATATGAATGAAGCGCACCAACAAGCCTAAGAAGATAAAGGCCAAAAGTCAAATGGAAAGCAATAATAAATAAAGGTATAAAAATGATAAACTAGGTAATACTATTATTTAGCCTTTTTTGTCTCAAGCTTCAAAAGTGTCGTGACAGTCTTAGTATAAACAAACAAATGATTTTCTCAACATTGATATTCTGTGCCCAAGTAAAATAAAATGGCCACATTAATGAGACTTGTAAGAATCACAAAAGATTGAACCAAGACATGAGAATGCCGTTGAAGTATATCTATGGAAGCTATTGCTTCAAGTAACATACGAGACTGTATAACTACCAAAATTCTTAAAAAGCTACCAAGAGATGAAAACGTGTTAAAATAATACGAATCAGAAAAAAAAGGAGAATGTGAATGAATAATCGAATTTTGCACAAAGCAAATTGAGAAAGGTTTTGTCAAACGACACAAATGTGGAACCAATGGTAGAATCAGAATTGTACAAGGCTGTAAAAGAACTGGGTAATAACATAGCCTCTGGTATAGACAAAATTAGTCTGATGAAGTTTGCAAATGCCTAACGCAAGAGACATTACCTTTCTTTTTGATAGTATATAGAATTGGAAACATTCCTCATGATTTCATGAGAACTAAATAAAATTATAACAATGACTGTTCCAAAAAAACCTGGGGTATTTAAATGCCAAGTGTACCGAACGATAAATCTTAAACCACATGTGATAAAAATGGCTGATGAAGAAAATATATCATGGAAAAGAAGAAACATCGACAAAACACAATAAGAGTTCAGAATTCTTAAAAACACAGGAACAAAAAAACAATTTTGAAAAATGTATCGAAAAAGGTAACCAAGTTTCTTTCGCTTTTAATGTTACAGAAAAGGCAACGTGAAATGGGACATGCTTTTAAACAATCTAAAATATTCTAGAATCGATTAAGAAGATTTTATGCACAACATTTATACAACTCAATCAGTGATATTATCGATTAATGACGAAGTAGAGAAATTCCTATTGACAAGGGTGTCACGACGCGAGAGTGTGCCTTACGCTTACTTATTTTTAGTTTGCATTCCAGTGATAAACTCAGTGATTTAGATAACTCGGGAATCAATATACACCAAGAAAAAAAATTAAAATGTCACTCTACTATCCAATGGTAGAGATGAAATAGAGCATCTGCTAAATATAAATATAACGATAACTAAAAAGTTATCGAAAAGAAGTACTAAACATTCAATAAAAAGAAAACTAACAAAAGATGAATGAAAAATATGATTGAATGGATAATTATTAGGAAAGCTAAACAAATAAGCAGCATAATTACAAAAGATGAGAGAAACAAGTTAAAGGATACCACCAGATACCATAAGCTAAAAAAAATTTTTTAATGAAACTAAATATTTATAGGTATGAACTTTCGTGTGGAATGTTGTTTATACAGTTTTGATTTGTACAATTGTCTGAAGAAAAGGGAAGATCAAAGCTTTTGAACTGGGGACTTGTAAAAGAATTATGAAAAGTCAAGATTAGTAAATTGGACATTTAGTACGCCGAGAAGGTATTTTGTAAACGATTATTGAAGGGAAGAGAAACGAACAAAAGGACATCCACACCACGGTACAATAAACAAATTATTGATGACATGGATGATAGTAACTATGAAGGATATCCACGGCATATTTAAAACAAATTATGGATGACATGAATGATAGTAACTATGAAGACATGAAACGAAATGCTGGAAAGACATGTAGGTTTAGTACGCCGAGAAGGTATTTTGTAAACGATTATTGAAGGGAAGAGAAACAAACAAATGGACATCCACACCACGGTATATTAAACAAATTGCGAATGACATGGATGAAAGTAACTATGAAGACATAAAAAGAAATGCTGGAAAGGGACATGTAGGGAAAACTGTTCAGTCAAAGACTGAAAGCCGTGAGAGTATAATAATCTTAATATTATAAAAAATAAAAGTTAGTTACAAGTTAAATTAGTAAAGGTTTTGCCTTAGGACGTAGGTAGGTGAGAAACATAATTGGCCATAAAATATATTTTTAAAATAAAATTTAAAAAGTATATTTAAAAGTATTTAAAACTGCCAATTTACTGATCTTACCTGGGTAAGGCTTTTATAAATTTAAGATAACCTAACTATCAAATGCAATAAAAGAAAGAAGTTGTGGCTCCAAGGGCGCAGCCAAGGGAGGGGGGGCGACGGGCCTCGGCCCCCCCAGGGCCTGCAGAATTAGCCCAATTTTTATGAAGTATTACCGACTATGCTCGGGGAGTTAAAGATAAAATTTGTTAATCGCAATTGTTTTTTTTACTTCGTTGTAAACAATATTACTTTACTTTGTGGGACTGCCAAACGTAACTCATGTCTCTCATTCATCTCATCAATTTTTTTGATTCGGCCCCCCCCCAAGACAAAATCCTGGCTGCGCCACTGTGTGGCTCAGTGGTAAATTTTACTCTAGAAGACCACTGGGATCTAGATCTAAAATCCTAGAGTAACAAGGTTTAACATTCACCAGCACACAATTTACACACTAGAAGGACCTTGATAGATCGGTAGCTAGTTACAAACAAAATCCTAACAAAAGCAAATTATTAAGTAAGTTGTTTCTTTTAATAGCACATTTTGAGATTTATTCGATTAAATTTTTTTTATAACTTAGAAAATGCGGTTTATGTAGTTGTTGGTGGGGAGGGACTGGTTGATCGGACTTAATTCATTTTAATATTTCCAGTTGACAGGCAGATAAAAATTATCCTAACCAGTTGTGTGTTTTAGGTTCATAAAAGCATCAAATAACTCAGAGCCATCCTTTCCCAGATAGTGGTCTAACTTGAAAATAAACGAAATTTATATCAAAATAAAACGACGGGGACTGCTAAACAGGTATTTAAAGAAAAAACAAACGCGATATTTGCATAGCATTAAAAGCAACGCGCGGGCATCTTCAGTTTTATCTCTTCCTGTTCTTTTTGTTAGTCGTCCTTCTTTATAATTTCTAGACTATTACAATAAACTTAATGAGGACATAAGGTAATATAAAATCAATTCGGCATAGCGATTAGGTAGGTGGTATCTGGGATAAATAATAATATAATAAATATTATGGAGATATGCGCCTTTTATCGCCTCGAGACTCTCAACCAACATGCTAAATTACCAGTTACTCGTTTCAATACCTTGATTATACGACTGCGGATGTACTTTATATATTTATTACTATATTACACATGGAATAACAAGCACAACAATTCGTAGGAATGTTTTATTGTCGATATTAAAATGCGAGATGACATTATGATACCAGCACGACGATATCGAGTTGCTCTTACTAGTAGTAATCAATTGACTCTGGATAAACAAACAGTGAGGGCGCCCCCCTGGACAGGTGCCCCCTTAGGACGACCAATTATCCGGCGTCCTGCTGAGCCGACTCCGGCGCGGCGAGGAATGCGCGCGACCACCACTAGCTTAACTCACATTATTCAACTCACTTTCTACCACATGATGATATGAATTACCAATCAACTTACGCATTATTATTACATTCAACTAATAAATCTAATTGATTCATTGCGGGGGCCAACTTATGTAACTTCATTTTACCGCAGGAATACCGCAGGAATAGGACATATCACATGCGCGTGCATGCAAACTACTATTTAATATTCAATTATTCATGAAGAGAAATATAAATCGTGTCTGTCCACTGCTAGTGTTAACAAAATACATTCAATTATATCTAATATCACGAAAGAAAAATACTTACCAAATGCCATGAACAATTATTATCAACATAAACTGCAACTATGTCCAGGACAAGTTGAAATAAATCATTACAGCAATACGAACCCTCAATAATTATTGAAATTAAAATTTTAAAACCTGTTAATAA
>JARJDX010001641.1:0-12341 GCA_030264735.1 Gymnusa sp. GC000175
TTTTCCACTTTTTACTACAAATAACTTTATGATTAAATTTGATTTGTTATACCCGAGCTTATTGAAAAAAATGCTCCTCACATAACTATTTATTGTTCTTCTTTTTTTAGCCATCAACAGAGAGCAAAAGAGTCTTCTCGAACTCTGGTAATATTTGTACTAAATTACGTTCCAGGATGAAATTTGATCTGCTAGATTCATTAGTTTTCCTTTAATTCTGTTTTGCATATTTTTGTACATTTTTCTTCATTTAAAAAATATACTTAAGGTTAGTTTTGTAGTATATTTATAGTAAATGAAAAAACCCGGTTAACCATTTTCTTAAAAACCGAAAACCGGGTTTTGAAAATATTCGGTTTTTTTAAATCCCTAATTGTACTGTAGTTTAAATTTTTATTTTGAAACATTCTTCTTTTTATTGAATGTGGGCCGCTTCATTTTCTTTAGTAATATCACTTCCTTAAGAATTTCTTCCTATCCTTTAGCCTCATTTTCTTCAGATAGTAAACACTATTAATTTTTGACTCTCTACTGTACCATTACCTTCTAGTGTTTTTCTTACCTTGTCTATACAATTCATGTCTGGGATATTTATGTATGTATATTCTTTTATTCTTATGTGCACCTTTTCTATTTATTATATATAATCGCTTCTAAAAGGTCGTTGTCCGATGCCTTGCTTCCACAATCTGTGCATTAGTCGATTTTAAAATATCATGTACTCATTGCCCTTTTGACTCCTTCCATTCATGACTTCTTCGGTCTTCCCCTGTTTCTTAGATATAGCGGCATTCATTTCATTATTTTCTTGGAAAAATGTTATTCATGCGTTGTACGTGTCCGCACCATAATAATTGTTTATTTTTTACTTCCGTCAATAGAGGTTCTTCACTTATGCCCGGTTTTTGAAATCAAATTTATCAAACCGATAAAGTTATGTGTTCCATAAACGACAAAAAGCGTTTCTGAAACGTCAGTTAACGCTAACATCCTCATAAGGCGTTCCAAATGTTATCGGCGCATAGAAGCTCCGTTAACTTATGTAACGCATTGCAGAGAAACCTTATTCGTACTTGACATCGATTGTTAGCATCTGTCAGTTCCTGATCTGTGAGACCTTTGGGATACCTGCTCTCATGCTTCCTTCTATTTAATAAAAGGTTCCATCACTTTTTTGTTTTTATTGCGATATCAGAAGTATTATTTTGCTTTTTTTGTCTTCAGTAAGACGCCATACTTTCGATCCATAGGATATTTCCTTTTATTTTTCAAATACTTTGCTCCAAAATGTGCTATGATTTTATTATGTTAATACTTTTTTTTCATATTAGATGATTCTGCATAAACAGGCAAGTATTTTGTTCTTCAGTGTTCAATAATAAACTCCATATTATATTTGTAGCTTTCTTGCCATATAAGACAGGTCGTCTTTATCATTTGCTATCAGCATCTGATTGTTAGCAAATTGAAGGATGTTTAGATAGAACTGTGTCTTCTAGTCGAACACCCGTAGTTTGGTATTTTTTCCACAGGTATAAGGCTTTCCCTTATAGAAGAGCGTAAGAGATATGCTGTAGCTCTGACGTAGACACGCTTCCGTTAGCTTGCTTTTACTCTTTACTATTGACAAAGGCCAATGGTATAAGCTCTAACTGCGTTGATTACGGTATGGTTTATTGGTCTTCATTAATAGGTCTTGTCTTGTGAAAAACATAAGAACGCTTTCTATTATTAGAGTATTTGATGTCCATTAATACATTTATTAAAAATAGTGAATACCTTAGAGAATAGTTTATATTATCCACTTTTTATCAGTTCGCATGTATTTCTCCTGGGTACGGTAATCCTCCATATTTTAGCTGTCTAAAACCTTTCCCTACTTCTGTTTGTTGTACTGTAATTTCACCTTCTACACCTTTAAAAAGCGTATTACCTTTTTTTTGGGCCTCTCATCTAATTGATAAATTTCCATACTTCCGTTGACTTTCGACCTCCTATATATCAATTTCCTTATATATCTTGTCCCATAATATCCTTTTTTTGCAGTTACTACTCTTCGTGTCTCTCTTAATTTCCAAATACCTTCCTTTATCGACCTGCTGTTTGGTTGGGAGCCATTTGTCATATAACTTTTTTATGTGCTTATACGGTTTTTCCGATGTTCTTTCTAATGTGTGATTTAATTTCTCATCTAGTATTGTCTGGTATAATACTTTAGCACTTCAGTACATAGACTATTTATATTGTTTTTTTTATCCTTCCTGCTGTGTTGCATTAGTTGAGATTTCTAATGATCTTTACTTTCTGTTTGGTTGTGAATATAAGGGAACATTATTTGGGCTTTCACCTGATCTGATTCTGAAAAGCCTCCTTAAAAACTCTGTCTTTCTGAAGTTTTATTGTTATCTATCGCGTTATCACATAATTTATTAATAATTTTAGATTTCTTGTGTCTTGGATCCAAGCGAACCGATGTATGAGTTTATGTTTAAAGTAGCAATTCGTTATCTTAAAATTATAATTTGTAATTACTCTATTAGTCTTATACCATTATTGTTGCAGGCGTCATCTCCAAATGGGCCTATTATCGGATTATATGTGTTCCCTCCTGTTCTGATGTTTAAATCTTATAGAATTACCAGTTCTGTTTTTCTAATTCTCATAATCTTGGCGTTCAGTTTATCAAAAAATACGTATTTTACGATACATGCTTCATCTTCTAACAGCGGATATATTCCCAATACAGGGGTGTTTCTCTGTATATAAAACGTTAAGATTTATTATAATAATATTTTCGTTCACTGCTGCCCAGTCCCTTATTTTAGACTTGTGCTTTTTGTGAATCATAATTAATACTCCTCTCATCGCGCGTTGTTGTTTTGGGACGCCGGTAAAAACGTGGATATAGTTTTCTTGCATTTCCATTTTGCTTTTTCTTTCTTTATGTAAGTACCAGTATATTCATTTTTTTACTATCCGAGATTATTTCTTTACATTTTCTGCTTATACCTTGAGAATTCCAAGTACTAATATTCATCGTCCATTTTCGTAGCGTTTGTTGTTTTTGTTTGCTTTCTTCCAGATTTCTGAGACTTCTGTTAAGCTTTTTATTATAAAAAGTTTTTTTTTTCGGATGACAAGAAACTAGCCTGTTTATCCAACCTTCAACCTGGAGGGCCAGTATTTGATTTGACACAGTTTATTGCTTTATCTTTTATACTATCTCTAAAGGCCAGGATGCCACTTCTGCCGGATCCTCGTTTTAAGTTTCCTATTCTCCGTCCTCAACGCCATTATGGTCTACATCTGTAACCTTGGACAAGCAGCCCTAACGGGGCTCCTCCTTTTTTTCTCTTGTGTGATAATGTCTCAGACTTAAGACTGATATAGCGAAGTTCTTTTTTATTTATTATTATCATTATAGCAATAACACGGTTGAAATATCAACATCTTGATTTTGTGATTAGAATCCAGACTTACATAACATTGTGTAAGAAAGAGTAATGTTGGTTGCATTCCCTGCTTACACTTTTAATAAAACTTGAAATCCGGACCAAAACATATTCACTTACCCCTGTGTGTACCAAATTTAAGCTTTCTATGTTTTTTGTGTTTTGAAAGAATTTGCCTATTACAAAGGAACTGGCAGTTATAAATTAAGAATTGTTTTGTACTTTTTGTTCGATGATTTTTGTGACATGTTTTTTATATTATTTTCTCCTTTTTCTAGTTTAGTTGTCATTAAATGTTTTTATTTCATTTTATCACTCCTTCGTACAGTTCGCACATTGCTATTATTTTTCATTGGTGATTCTATCAATTCCTGTTATTAAAATATACTTAAAATAAATATTTTGAAACGAAATAATTCTAAAAGTTTTATCAAAACTTGTTGAAACAAACAAAATGTGTATTTTTTGTTTGGATTACATAATGTTATTGAGAAACCATTAGCTTGAGTTTGTGTGGATAATTATTAGTAGTGCGAATCTGGTAGAATTATTCAATAGGCATTACTTATCTGTATGCACTCCATAAATTGAATGCGTAATCAATAGTATTTGGTCCGTCCGAGCATTTCAAGTGGTTGGTTATAGACAAGAGCGGTCTGTAAACGACGGGATGTCATCCTTACGATCCCGACTTAATGACGGGACAATGCAGTTAGATCGTCCGTGGATAGAAGTCCGGTTATCATCCTTATACATCTTCTCTTTGAATTAAGGTTCTCATTCATTACGATGTTTCAAATGTCCCCGACTTCATTCAATTCAAATTATATTGCACTGATAATTTTTTATTAAGGCTAATGTAAACATAACACTAATGTTTACCAAGTAAACATTTCAAGATTCAATGTTAGATTTGTAAATGGTACATGTCTTAAAAAATTATCTACACTTAAAATTTTATAAAACATAAGGCCCTTTTTGCTTTTTAATTGTTACATTTTCTTGGGCAATAAATATGGAGTATGTATTTTATGCGGTAATCGTTTAATTTGTGATTGATTTGTTTTCTCAATTTTTGATGAAGTGTTTGCGTACGATCGATTAAAGTGGAGCGCAAGTGATAAGTACGCGCCTAGCGTGCAGCTGCTGTGAATATGTGTTTACCTTAACTTTCCTTGTTTATCTTTTCTGAATGTATAAAAAAATATCAAATGTTATATAGACCACCAACGAAGTAATATTTCAAAATCGTTTCCTTGTCAAATGCTTAATAATACCTAAATTATATAAGAGTCATAATTAATAATAGCTCATCAGTGACCGAAGTCAATTAAAGTCTGTCTGATATCCGTATACAACAAATCAATCAAAGTAACGTAATAAATTTTTATTTTTAAACGTACAAGCGTGAGTATAGTTGCCTAAATTACTTTAAATTTTAGTAATTATAATTTTACCTAATAATTATTTTGTTAAAATTGGAGGGCCATAAGCCTCTTTAGCTCAGTGGCAGAGCACTGGTCTTGTAAACCAGGGGTCGTGAGTTCAATCCTCACAGGAGGCATCGTTAATTTTTACTTTTAGTTATTATAAATAACTGTAACGAGTTAAATATCATCAAAGTAAGATTTACTCATTAAATGAAATCGGTACAAAAGATTCAGTTTCCAAAGACTCTGTAATTAATGCATTTGAGAGTCTTGATAAATAATTTGATTTTTTTATTACAAATTCAATTATACAGCTTATCACTTTTTATTAAAATTTTCATGATCCTTTGTAAATACTGTTAAATTAAACAAATCTCATGGAAAATATAAAATCTATCAACCAAAAATAACATTTTTTTAGATTTTTTGGATTTTTGTTTTTCACTTGGTATATTTCGTTTTTTTCTTCAAATATTGAAGAATTTTACGAATAAACTCTAACGTTCATTCTAAATGACTGTCAACAGAGACTTACCGCAATAATTCTTAGTTGACTCTTAAATACTAAATTCATATTGGTTCATAAAAAAAGTGTTCTCAAGTTGATATATCGAAATCTTCATGGTTGAGAAAAAAAATTATTACGTGTTTTGGCGTTTTTTGTTAATTTATTACGATATGTCAATGTGGAACGAGTTGGAAATAATCCTTCTGAACAAATTGTTTATTTGCTAAATTATCTTATAAAAGATTACCTAGTAAGTTAAATAAATAATATATTTCTGCCTTTTATTTACAGCAACTGTGCTGCTTAAAGAAACATTTTTTCCTATTTGAACTCAAATTACAAATGGTATCCTTTTAAATTATCTATACAAATAAAAAAGTACTTGTTTTTATTTAAAAGTACATGATAATGTGTGCGAAACATTTTTTTTTATTTGTCAGGCAGTAACTGACACACGGACAGGCTATAACTGTAGTTACATATCGATAGTTTAACTACAAACTTTATAAGTTATTTAAACGAAGGATTGAATTTATTTTTAACTTTCATTAACGAAATGAAAAAAAGTTTTGCGGAATTAATCGTTTTAGACTTTCGTGTTATTGGTGTGTGTCTTAGTCTGTGTGTGTGTGGCCTCTCTACAGTTCAGACGGCTGAACTCACCGACCACCGAAATTTACACCTTAATTTTATTTTTGCTGCTGTAATCATAATTTAAATATCTTTTTTACTATTCACTGAATGTGCGACTTTCTGCAGATTCCGAGTCTTATACAACGACCTTGAACAGATCATGAAATGTGTAAAATTTACACAAATTTTGAAATTTTGCACATTTTAAGAAATACAATACAACTACCAAGAATGCACTTATTATTTTAGGTTAGGTTACTATTACTACAGACTAGTACATATATTGTCTGTGGTATTAGTGAAGAATAGGGTTTTTCAAAGTGAGTTCCGTGACATCTAGCGTTTTCTGATATAAAAATTGATATAACATACTTCTTCTTCTTCTTCAGTCTCTGTCATCCACTCCTAGATGTAGGCCTCCCCTTAATCCTTCCATTCTATTCTGTCCTTACTATGTGGTGCCCATTTCTCCCTACATGTTGTCATCCAACCATCATATTTGGGGGCGCCCGATGCTTCTTTTATGTTATCCAGGTTGCCATTGTGCTATTGCCTTGATCCATCTTGTGGTCTTCTGTCTCGTTACGTGTCCTACCCAGCTCCATTTTAATTTGCTAATCCGTGATAATACATTTTCTACTTTGGTTAGTCTCTCTATCGCTCGTTGTGCGGTTCTTAGTTTATTGGCTGATGTGTTAGACAAAGTTGTGGTTTCCATTTCGTAGCTCATTACAGCAGTATGCAGACATTAAATAATTTTCTCTTTGGGTTTATTGGAACTTTGTTGTTTGTTAATATGGCTTTTATTTTCTCGACTACTGCTCAGGACATTCTTACTGTTCTCATCACCTCTGCGATTTTGTTTGATTTGCCCAGTTGCATTCCATGTCCGAGGTAGATTTTTCTTGGACTCTTTCGATGATTTCTTCATTAATTGATATTAAAAGGTAATTTGCTGTCATAATTTTAGTTTTTCTTAGGTTCTTTGAGAGTCCCACTTCCGCTGATTTCGCTTTGAGTTGTTCTAGTATTTTGGTTAATTTTGATGTGTCGCCACTTATTATCACCATTTTATCGGCAAATCGCAAGTGGTTTATAAAGTTTTCGTCTATTATTATTGTATGAGCGTGATAGTGGGCTTATGGGTCTATAGTTGGATATTTGATGTTTGTCTCCTATCTTGTCTAGTAGTATCACTTCGTCGTTATTCCATGTTTTTGGTACCGACCCTTTAGTTAGACATTTGTTTAGGAGTAGTTTTATTGCCTCTATTATTTTTTTCCCTTCTAGCTTGATCATTGTTGGTGATACCGTCTCCTCCAGGTGCTCGGAAATTTTTTGCTTAAGATAGAACTTGTTGTATTTCACCTTTTGTAAAATCTGGTATGATCTCAGATCCGACGTTTCTGGTTTATCTAGTGGTTGGAACAGTTCTTTATAGAAGTCGGCAATCCTAATTATTTCGCCTAGTTCTTGTTTGATATCGCCTTTTTTGTTCTTAAGTTGGTGTTTGTTCAACCTAGTGTTGCGAGTAAACGCAGGATCTTCATATTTTTGCTGTTTTCTTTAATTTCATTAATTATCTTGGTGTTGCAATCCCTTACGTCTTTTTAAATTTCTTTCCGGATTAGAATATTTATTTGGGTGTATTCTGGTTTATCTCATTTATCAATTTTCCTTTGTTTAATGATTAATTGTTTTGTGTTTTGTGTCAGTTTTAAATTGCTTCTTGTTTTTTAGTATTGCGGTGCGGATTTGTTCTTCCATGTGGTCGATGTCAAGCTGTTGTAGTTCTTCGGTGGGTGGTATTGCTTTTTGTAGATTATTCTGGTATTCTTTTATCTTTTTTGTTAGTTCATTTTTTGTTGGAAAGCGTTTGGGTCTAGTCAATTTGTTGCTTTCAATTTTGTAGTTAATTTTGATTTCAGCTCTCACCAGTCTATGGCAATGCTGAATCTGGGTAACACTGAAACTTTGTTAATAATACCTTTGTTGTTGAATAAGATATAAACAATTTCATATTTTGTTTTCTGGTCTGGGCTGATCCATCTCCACCTCGTTTGTTTCGATTTCTGGAAAACAATGTTCGCACAGTATAATTCCTTCTTTTGTATTTAGTTTAGAAGGGATTCGCCCCGTCGCTCATGTCTTCTAATCCAAAGTGTCCTCTGCATTGTTGTTACCTATCTTTATAGTTGCCCGTTATTATTCTGTAGTGAGCCTTTTTATTTTTTCGTTTGCTTGGGCTCTAGAGATGTCTTCGTAAATTTTTTCGATCTTCTTATCGTCTGCATTGTATGTTGAGGCATGTACTTGTATTACTTGTAGGCTGTACCCCTGACTTGGGGTATCATTCCGTTTGTTTAAGAATTCGCCATTGTTAATGATGAAGGGGGTGTTTAGCATTAATCTTCCACGCTTGCCAAACAGGTTAAAAGATGGTCATTAGTAGAATTCCATTTTTTTATTTCTAGGTTAAATAGTAATACCGCTATAACTCGGTCGCCATTGCCTCGTGGGTTGCCTAGCAGGCTGCACCGAATCACCCATCGCTCGAGCAGGTGAGGTTGATGTTTAGGATAGCTTGTGACTATTTTTTCTTTCCCCCTTGCACCTAATACCTAAAATAATTCCACAGAAACAAAACTCACCTTACAGTAAATGGGTTACACTCCACTTTCTAAATACTTTTGAACAAGGCCAGCACTTTAAAATTTTTATGCTTCGTTTTACCAATTAACTCGAGTGATCCAAGTTTTGAGAGAGTACTGGCCAAAACTAATAAAAGCATTACATCATTAGCACTAATCTTTTGTTTTTTAATTAAAAAATTGTTTTACAACATTTATTGCTTTTTCTGAATAAAGTTATAATAGAAATATGTATGGCAAGGTTGCCGCAATCCTTGAACAACTGTCTAAGGGACGTTCTAAAAGTTTATGTTTGCTAAATCATAGTGAAAGTAGTGGAGGTTTTACATAATTGGCCAAGTTATTGCGTTCTATCTTCGGGTGCCTATTTCCTATTTGTTATTATTAAAAAAATTTATAACTGCACCTCTGACACTGACATTCACATACAGTACAAACGGAGTTAGGTAGGTAGTTAGGGATAAAACACTAATGAATACAGTACTACAAAACATCCTACAAGGCAAAATCTTTGGCAAAAGAAGTGTGGGGCAAAGGCGGATCTCCTGGCTCAAGAACTTGAGAACCTGCTTCTCAATAACCACAACACAGTTTTTCAAGGCAGCTGCAAACAAAGTAAAAACTGCCATTATGATTGCCAACATCCGAATTGGATCGGCATGAGAAGAAGAAGAAAAATACAATATTAGACCGATTAGATTAAATTGTTCGGTTAGGTTACACATTTCACAAACTCTACAAGGGCGTTATGTAATTTACGAAATAACCTATATAGATATTTAATTTTTTTTCGAGGTTAAAATATTATTTAATATTTATTTTAAAATTTGTAAAATTATATTTGCGAGGTACGAACGCCTCTTTAGCTCAGTGGCAGAGTACTGGTCTTGTAAACCAGGGGTCGTGAGTTCAATCCTCACAGGAGGCATAATAATTTATTTTGGATTTTTTTTTCAATATTTTCGTTATCTATTTATGTTAATGTTTTTTTAAATAAAAAAAATGGAGGTGTGTTTACCACACGACGACTATATTTCAGCTAATTAGGTTGACAGTATGTCTCTGCAACTTCATTTGGTTGTGAAATATATGTTGGCATTAGCAAAAACTCCGATAGTAGCACTTTTAAATGATATATAACCTATTTCATTAATTTTCAACTGAATATAATGACAGTATGTCTCTGCAACAATAAATTCAATAAAATGTTGCGTATCAACGAACAAGGACGAGTTCTTAAAATATTGAATTTTTAAAAAATAAAGAACAAAATTTGTTGCTAATTCATTACTTTTATAATTTTTTCACAACATTTATAGTTTTTGACATATTTGCACCGAAAAAAACTAACCAATAAACCATCACTTCCAGTTGGTGGATTTTAGCCAAAAGTCACTGGGACATGAATTTCCATGCCGATCAGTTTAGCTGCCTGGGCTATAGAGGGAATACACACCGACAGACACACATACATCACTTCAAAAACAACTTTTTCTGAATGGGGGGAGGCGAAATAGTTTTTTGAGCTCCAAGTGGCAAAAGAACTTTTCATCGCGTTGCTCATAACTTTTTTCTCACCACTATAAAAATAAATGCATATTTAATGTCGGTGGTGACGTTGAAATTTGTCTATATTATTAAACATTAAACATTAACCTTAAAAAATCTAAATTCTATTAGACTGTCAAAATGTTAACGAAGATAGCTAAAATGTAGATATTGCACTGTAACAAACTTGAGGTTATTTAGAATTATCCGTTGCTATGTACGTAACTACGTGGAAAGTCGACCTTCTTAGAAAAGTAACGTATTTACGTCCTTAGAAACGGACTATTTATAATTTACTTCGTAAATGAAAGTAAAAGGAATTAAAGCTTTTTGTCAATGCCGACTTAAAGCACGAATAATATAATAATTATTACTTACATGTTTTTGCACCTGCGTAAAGAGGAAGATAAAAAAATAAAAGCTTACGTGGGTGGGTTGCTAGGTCTCTGAAGTATGTCTATTCTCGTATGAAAATACCCACCCGCAATCACGCTTATCACAAAGCATATACTGGTAAGTATAAAAAGACAATATTCAGCGGATCGTAGGGTTGCTAGGGTTGTCAAAAGTTGGAGACAACGTAATTTGAGAGCGTCAATAGACCTCCTGTATGTAATAACAAAAATTTAAATAAGCGATACGCACTATATTGGATAGGTTTTTGCTTTTGTGGAAATATTTTAAAATCTATTATTGAAAAACTATTAATTTTTGGGAAAAACATATGAGCACAAAAGTGCTCTTATTTAATTCACAATAAATTTTTGCTTGTTGCTAAGCAATATCATTAATTATATTATTTCTAACAAAATTAAGTTTCAACCACTGAAATATAGTAATACTGGAATGTGCTCTAGATACGCCAATTCGAGCCGAAAGAGAGAGGCAGCGACCTTAAGGGAGGCTTTGGTTTTACCAAAAATTAACAATAATATTCGCCTTTGCGTGTCTTTTGCTCAATTACGCATGCACAGTAGTATTAGATAATGATCAAAACCCCTCACTATCTTTTTCAGCGTGGTTTGAATACACGGCAGTGTATTACTATACTTCAGTGGTTTCAACGAAAGAAGTTTAAGGCATATACTTGTCAAATTGTTGGCGAATTTTTTTTGTCAAAAATAAAAATATATCTAAAATTCGTAAATGAAAGTCATGTGGTGACAACACTTCCATTTTTTTAGTTAATAATGTGCATTATCCAAATTAACCTGTTAGGCGGGAAATTTATTATCTTTCATTGTTAAGTTATGTGCTTAACTTTGTTATCTATGTTCTTTGTTTAAATCACAACGTTAATATTAAAAAACTTCAATTTTTGCCTCCTGTGAGGATTGAACTCACGACCCCTGGTTTACAAGACCAGTGCTCTGCCACTGAGCTAAAGAGGCTTATGTGATAAAAGTCTTAAAACAATATTTTTCTACAAAATTTATATATTTTACAACCAGAATTTTTTTTATTTATTTAATTTAAAATTATGTTAAAAAAAGAAGGTGTGGTCACCACAGGACTTTCATTTACGAATTTGAAACATATCCGTTACTTTTGATAGAACAATAACTATATTTCAATAATTATCGCCAATTAGATTGGTAGTATGCCTCTGCAACTTTATTTTGTTAAATATGTTTGCAATAATTCCAATAGCGACATCTGACAGTTTTGACCGATATATAACCTATTTAATTTATTTTCTGCAGACCGTAATGACAGTATGTCTCTGCTACTTGGTGGGAATAAATTCAATACAATGTTGCTTAGCAACAAACAAGGATGAGTTCTAAAAAAATAATAAAAACAAAAATTTATTGCAAATTTTAAACACTTTTGTACTTATAATTTTTCCATACCTTGATAGTTTTTAAAATATTTGCAAAAAACCGAAAAACTGAACCAATAAACTACCACTTTTTGTTGGTGGATTTCAGCCAAAAATAACCTTCCAATTTTTGTTAAAAGCTTAAATTTAAATTTCCAGGCCAAACAGGTTAGCCGTCTGGGGTCCTATTCTCGAGTTCATGCGATAAATGTCGTATGCGAAAATTATCGCATGGTTTATCTCGCATGCGACTTTAGAGACGTATTCTCGGCACGAATTGTCTCGCATGCGAAACTG
>JARJDX010001642.1:0-12467 GCA_030264735.1 Gymnusa sp. GC000175
AAAAATAATGACACCCTAGAAAGACGCGGACAAGCTCTGACATTCCAAAATTAACACGGCAAAAGTAATTCGTGGTTTACTGGAAGGTATTTTAAAAAAAGCGCCCTCTAGCGGTAGATTGTAAACTAACATGTGCGGCCATTGTTAGATTGATTGCAGCGCCATCTATGGATAAATTTTATTTCCCAATAGCAAGTTACGGGTAAAATCCTAACAAATACAAACACTAACCAACCATAAGCTCATTATCTATGGTTAAATTCAATTTTGTAATTTGCATAAAAATTAATGTCATTCTATAAAAACTGAAACGACTTTCTATAAACATTAATATGTTCCGACAATTATATAATTAGGTTGATAGTTAGTTAAGGATAAATTCATAACAAATATATATCTTTATTAAAAATAAAAATACCTGATAAGGAAGTGAATTTGGTTTTACTTCTTCTCCTCCTACAATGCGACCATGAATTTCTGGTTTATATAAGTAGTTTCTTCTGATATCTAATGGTCTAACTTTAGACCAATCGATAGACGCCTAATTTAAATTAAAATATTAATTAAACTGTAATGCAAATAATTTATTAATAATTACTTCAGTTAAGGCGAGAGATGTCAGCAACAAAATTACAAACTTCATGTTTGTAGATTAACTATGCATCGTACAATATTCTGTGTCTGTATTTATATCAAGTGATAAGTACTTCACATGTACATAAAGATTTTAATCAGATTTTATCATTTAATACTTTTAATACTTTTAGATTTATTTGTTGGTTTACTTTATATCAAATCAATGAAAACTTCTTTTGTAAAAAATAAGAAATGCTCTGTTACATGACAAATTAGAAAAGGCTGTAGGTACGGCTATGATCACATTTGGAAAATTTAAGTATTAAGTTAATAAGAAAAAGGGATTTATATCTGTAACAAAATTTGGCATAACTTTACGTAACCAGATTAATGGACATGCTCCATATTTACGCCATTTGGCCTCTTTAACACTTTATGGTTTGCCGGTCAGACAAAATACCGTACGATATCGTATGAAGTAGTAGCAGTAGCATATTGCGATAATTGGCTCGTTTCTCACTCATTATACGTCTGACCGACGTGTGTCTGTCGGAGAATCTACTGGCCCTTCTGACTGTCATTTTCACACTACAGGACAAGTCTTATAGGCACTTGCAGCTCAACGTTCTTTGCTTCATTCCTTTTTCCAATTTTTGTATTGTTTACAATATCTTGTAATATTGACATCGACAATCTGATTTCGGCCGTGGAATCAAGGCCAAGCCTATGAGACAAATTGAATGAGCACTACATGGACAGGCATTTAGAATGGAGTTCTTCAAGAGGTAATCACCTCTTGAAGAACTTGAAGACTTGTCCTGTACTGTGAAGAACTTGAAGACTTGTCCTGTACTGTGAAAAAGAGAGTCAGAAGGGCCAGTAGATTCTTCGAGATTCTCCGACGGGTCAGACGTGTGAAACGATCCAATCATCATTCTAAAGAAATTGAAGTACTTGCTCTTATCATTCCTTAGTTTCTGAAATAAAATTATCATGGCTCCGAACTTATTTTTACTCAAAAGTAACGGATGCAATAATAATTTTGACGATTTTTTCGTTATCTGTAGAAATCCTACACTGCAATAAGTGAATTACGATGCATTTTATTTTGAGCTCAAAAGGAAACTAAGATGGAAATTAACGTTTGTCGTATTGGTTTTAAATCTAATGAATGTTGTACACATTTTTGGCAAACCGTATAGTGTGGAAGAAGCCTAACATGAGAAGTGTGTAAACAGCAGAACGATTGCTTTAATCTTTATTAAGCCAAAAATATGGGAAAATGTCATAAAACGTCTTTAATAGAATGACCATTTAGCTATTTAACAGCAGGGTCAAGGTGGATGTCCTTTTCTTCTTCTTCTACTTCTGAAAACTGTAGTTTCACCTGTTGCTCAGGCCTCTTATTATTTGCTGGATGAAAATTGATAGCTTCATGGCCATCATATCACCATTTTGTTGAATGGATGGAGATAAGACACAGGTGATGACTAACCAATCCGTTGCACTGCAAATATCAATCAAAAGTACCGTGCCGGTACGATAAATATAAACACCTGGGTCAAAGCATTAAGCTGAACAAAGAAAATCTAGAGGCGGAGATCAGTAGAGGAGTAAAATTCGGATTGGCAGCCTTGGGGAAACATACAGGAGTATAACGAGTGCTTACATATGGTGCACAAACATGGACTCTCACCAAGAAAAGTATGGACAAGTTGGTGAAAGCACAAAGGGCAATGGAAAGACCATGCTTAACATTTCTCTTGAAGACCGAAAGAGACTAGAGTGGATACGACAGAAAACAAAGGTGTCGATATCGTAAAAACAGTTCTTAAACCTAAATGGCAATTCGCAGGTCAAAACGCACGATATAAAGATGAACGCTGAAACAACATCATACAACAATGACGGCTACGGCTGCCACGAGGATGAGCGCGAATGAGATGGAACGATAATATCAAGAGATTCGCAGGAGTTGGTTGAAAATGAACAGCCCTGAACCGACAAAGATGGAAAGATATGAGAAAGGCCTACATCCGACAATGGATCAGATAGATAGTTTAATATTGACCCAGAGATACCTTTTATTCTTCCGGTGCCATCTCCTTATCGGCTACCATCATGGCGTTTTCTTCCCTCCTTTGTACGCACCGTATTAAGGTTGACGCATCACTTATATTAAACCATCATCGTAGATTTCTTATCCATGAAAACTTTTCCACCCAAGTCCGCATTTTCCCGGAATATTGTCTTTAATAATAAGTTGTAGCAAACTGTACTTATTATTCCGGAAAATGTGTCCAAAATACGCGGCTTTTCTTTTTTTTATAGATGTGAGGACTTCTTGCATTTTTCTGATCCGATGGAGCACTACGGCAATGGTTACGTGGTCAGTCCACGGGATCTTAAAGATTCTTCTGTATAACCACATCTCGAATGCTTTTAATCAGTTCATGAAGGAAACTGTTATCGTCCAGCACTCAACTCCATACAGCAGTACCGACTGCACGTAGCATTTCACAATGCTCCAACGAGTTGCAAGTTATAATATCGCGGTTGCATACGAGATGTTTTAGCTTTTGAAATATACGTCGCGCTAAGGCAATTCTCCTCTTTATTTCCACGTCCGGATCCCACTCTTCTGCCAACCAGCATCCTAGGTATTTGAATCGCGATACTCTTTTTATCACATTCCCGTCCAGACTGATAACCAAGTTGTCTATTCGACGTGATCTGGATCTGGATCTGGATTTGAGTTTAAAGGGTGACCCTAGGGGCCAGAGCCTCTTTAGGCCCTTTTTACCCCCTACAAGATGTATTTACCCGTCGAGCCACCCTAGGTGACGAAAGAGAGCCATGACCTTTGTTTTTTGAATGTTTATTTTCATTCCTTACTCCTTGCTCTCTACATTAGGAGAAACTGCAGGTCTTCTGCGTTTTCTGCTAAAATCACGGTGTCATCTGGTATGTAGATGTTTAAGAGTCGCTTGTCATTGGTTTTTAATTCCTTATCGACATCGTGTAGGGCTATTTCAAAGGTGGTTTCTGAGTTTAGAATGAACATGGTTGGAACAAAATGCACCTTTATCTCACGCCTTTCCTAAAGCTTATCTCCTCAGTAACACTATCTCCGACTTTAATCATTGCTTTTTGGTTCCAGTATAGCTTCTTGATGATGTCAAGGTCAATACGTTTCAGTTGATATATGAGGTCATGTTTAACATTATCAAAAGTTTTTTCGTAGTGAATGCAACAAGCGAAGAAATTTTGTTGTTAGTCGAGACTAACTGAACTAAAACTTGGATGGAGAACAGGGCGTCCTTCGTTTATAGGCCGTTTCTAAATCCAAACTGAGCTTCACCAATATTTTCCTCTATTTTTCTCCACAGCCTAGTGTGAATGATAAAGGTAGATTTTAGCCATTTTAAGAGAATATTTCTGCGGTTATATATTCGATTGAAGCTTCAAGAGAGTATCGTTATTGTCGATGTCTATCAATTTTAGTAATTCAGCCTTGATGTCATCTGGTGCCTGTTCTTGCTTATCCTAACTCTTTTCTCAGTTTTGCTTTGAGAATTTTAGGTCTCTGCAGATTCTATGCGACGTCTTCAAGCGTATCCCGATCGTCATTGAAGACCTCGTTCTTGTAGTTCTTTTATATATCAAGTTGTAACTCCTTGTCTATAACCAGTTTATTGTCATTTCCGACAAGCTTCGCCACTGTTCGTTTTCTAGTGGTACCACTTACTTCAATTACTCGTTTATGCAGTGTCATGTTTATCTTCAAGCTCTTCTATCTCTCTACACTTGTTTTTGCTTACTTCCCTTATTTTTCCCTAATGATTATCTCGACGTTCTTCTAAGCGTCTACATCGTTCTTAAGAGTTCTCCGTTGATTCATTAGTTCGAGGATATTGTTAGTCATCCAGTCTTTTTTCTTTTCCGTTGTTTGAAAACCTAGCTAATCTACTGCTGTTTCTCGCTGCTCTCAATTTATAGCAAGTTTCGTATTCATCCAGGCTTACATTCATCTCGGAGATTTTCTTGTTGTCTATATCCGCCATTCTGTTTCTTACCTTGTCATTTTTGAGATTATTAATGTTAATAACCCAGTCTATGCTTTTACTCTACAACAGGATCTATCGATACCACTGTACCGACCCCAAGGTTTACTACTCTCCTAGTTCGCTACAATTGCCCTTTTTCTTCGTTTCTAATTTTGCCATGATGTCCATTTGGTATCTCCTAATTTCAATCAAAATTTCTTTCTGTTTGGTGCTTATTTCCTTTGCATTGTAGGTTTTAACATGCATAGTCATTTTCCGTTTGCAATGTTTTCTTAAGTTATTTTCGCCCGTCTGTGTACTTTTAGGAATCTTAGCGATTTGATTATTTTCTAAGAGTAGAGGTGCTGGTTCTACTTCTAAACCTATGACTTGGATGACCAGGCAATTTACTTCAAGGTTGTTACCATCTAGGCTGATTACCGTGCTAGGATAAAGAGATCAGTTATCGCTGATTCTTAAAATCCACTCGTTTCGACGCACACGCTTTCTAATACCGGTTTTTGTTGACCTTGATATTTTATTTCCCGAAACCACTATTACTTTTCGGTGAGCAGGTGCGTCCCATCTCCAAGGGCTATGACCAAGGCTGATCTTCAATAGCAAATCCGGTAAATTATTAGAATAATCCAAAAAATAAGACTTTTAGTAGAAACTCGCTTTTTTAAGTGTCCCCTATACAAGAATTCACCAAAACTAAAAATTGACTGGGTGTGTTAAATTTTTTTCTATTTTTTTTAATTTAAATAAAATCAATTAAAATCATTTCTTTTGTTTGATAAAGTCATGTTGACCATATCAGTTTTTTTTATATTATCATTTAATCATTGCTGATATTGTACATTATTGCATCTTATTTGTAAATAGATAAAAAGATTTTAAGATTGATAGTGAATGCTGATTATCAATCATGATTAATCCGCACTTAAACTTACTCTTTCCCAATTTTAAATTTAAAAATAATTTAAATCAATATCAAATAAATTAAAGATAAATAATAATATCTATGTAATATTGAAACTTTGTTTCTTGAGATCTTCTTTTCACAAGTTAGTAGCTGTTCTAAATTGTACCGATGTTCACCAGTACTACTCTCAAAGGTTTTCCAGCCGATTTTTTGCAAAACTAGTTGTTAAATTACAAATTTTTGCAAGAAAAAATTGGCTGAAAAACCTTTGAGACTGGTAAGTATCGGCACAATTTAGAACAGCTGCAAAACGAAGTATTAAGGAACAAAGTAGGTATATCAGATTAAAAACGACAATCTCCATAAGACGTAGGGGTGGAGTTTGTGCACTGCGAAATACAAAAAATTGCGAGAAGCCACTAATTTGAAACAAGGTATCTCGATTTCACGAACATTGTAAGAAGAATCAAGTCGAAGAAGTCATTTGAGTTGATGCGATGGTGATGGTGTAAAAATACAAGGTGCTTGCGATAGTCGCAAAAAGAAGGCCTTCAATGTAGGAACAGCTAGGACGCCAATGGGTGACTCTTATCTTTCAAGTTATGTAGTGAATTAAGAAGTTACTTATTAGGGTAAGACTGATTGTAATAAAATTAATAATAAGAAAATGTTGACCGTTAAAGTAATAATGTGTAGTTGATACCAATTAATTACATTGAAGACTTCTTCGACTTTAAATTTCAAACTTTGCACATTCTATGTTCTTATTTGAATTTCACCTTTCGTTGTCCGTTTACCGGTCCAGCCGAATTCTTTTACTAAGAAATGTTTCGATATAGTTGTTGTCTATGTGTTGAAGTGCAAGTCCAACACCTCAACCCTCAAATCTTAGAATCAGGAGACTTAACATCTATATCTTTTAAAAAAACTGGGGTTAGCTGGCCCTTACAGGGCACCTACTTAGGGCTGCAAGTGAAGACACCAACGGAATACTATAACTAGTAGAGAAACTCTTAAAACGACTGCGAAGATTGGCTTCTAAGTTTGTCTACCAGTAATAGTATTCCGTCTTTAATCCGTTGGTGCCTTTGCTTAAAACCTTACCCTTATAGAGTACTATCAGTCGGGCCAGCAGATGCCCGTTTTTTAACGAGGTTGTGTATTATCCCTCTTCCTTACTTTGACATCGATCTACATCCATTGCCGCCCATTGTCAGCAAACAGGCGAAGTTTGAAGTAAGAATAATATTAAAGAAAATTCTGTGAGTTTGTTAATTTTCTCGTAATAATTTTTAATTCCATATTGATAATCTGGAGGTTTCACTTTTCCTTATACAGGATTGGTTTAATTCTCCTTAGCAGTATCCTTTTAGGCATTTTCGATGAGATAGACAATAGATTTATTGGTCTATAAGAGGTGTCCTCGTGTCGATAGTAATCAGCAATTGAATTGCTTTTATCAATAACTCTTGCAGAGTGTTTAACATAATTAAGTTGAGACAAGTCTTTTTAATTAGTACGTTAAAGGAAACACTCCTAACGTGTTAAAGCAAAGATGGGAAGTCTTCTTAGATTACTGAAGGGCTAAGGCGGCAACGTGCACACCATCCCTGAAAACAGATGAGTACTATCTGCGAATTGAGAAAACCTACGACTTATCACAGAAATTCTCAAGCGCCACTGTCAGCTAAGAAGACACATTGGACTGATGGAAACCACTTTATATAGAGCGTGTAAAGAAGGTGTGACAGCGGAACACGTACTGAGCAATTGTCTTGCTTTCGCTTACCTTAATAAGTCCATGTTGAAAGAACTCCGGCCGAACATGACCAGCATTGGGGAACTTCCCGCAACGTTCCGCTGTTCTTCATCCACACGGGTGGTTGAGTGAATGACGGCGCAAAGAGCGCAGAGAACGAGAGCAGCACTCCCTACCAAGGGGACACAGTGCTTTGGCCAGAGAGTCGATGATAGATTTTTAAAGTTATTTTTGCTTCGACTTTTAGTTCTCATATTTTAAGGTCAGATAATTCAGTTTTTTTCTAAATAATCCTTAGTTAGTAGTTTTATTACCACGAGTTTTAACAATATTAGTGAGTACAATGTAGTTACCAATGCTGCTAGTTCATAGGAGGATTTCATTTGGTGAAGAAATCTATGAGGTTTAAGTTCTTTTTAGTGTTTCTAATAAATTTTTGATTAGGTAAATAGGGTCACGGAAACATAATACATATTACAACAAAATTATTTTTCTTTATTATAAACTAATTTAATATCTAATCTTCAATTTTTACATCTGTGAATTCTTCAATCCAATCCAGATAACTTGTAACTCGTGTATACGCTGCTGGCCATCCAAGTTCACATCCAAATGAAATTCCAAATGAAACTATTCCAACCTAAATATCATTAAGTTTTTTTATAAGTACAACCGAAGATAAATTGCGTCAAACCTGCGCCCCAGTACTATCTAAAATTAATGGTCCTCCAGAATCACCGTTGCAAGTGGCTTTTCCTCCTTCTGAATTGGTGCAAATATGAGTGTCCTGAATAACTCCAAAGTAAGCCAATTTGCAGGTAAACTGGTTCAAAACTGGGACATGAACTTTACGCAACACCAAGCTGACATTAGTAGCTGCATCGCTTTCTCTACCCCAACCACTAACCATAACTGGTGCATCTTCAAGATCTACTCCAACTTCCGATCTTTTTGGAAGTTTAACAGGTTGGATATTTTCTATAAAATGGGTTATATAAAAATTACAAAAATTAAAATCCTAATTACATTACCGTTGAATTTTACTGGTGTTGATAATTTAATCACAGCAATATCATTTTTCATTGTTAACATTGACCATTTCTCATGATAATATAAATCTGTACAATTAATGCGAACTTTTGTCTCTTCATCATAATCTCTAATTTTATGTGCTCCTAAAACAACTTCAACGGAAGAAGCACTAGAATAAGAATGTATTATACAATGAAATTATGTTTATAAAAAAATTATTAACTGTTGAACGCAATGAGCAGCTGTTAGTACGTAGTTTTCCGAAAGTAAAGATCCACCACAGAAAGCCACGCGATCTTTTAATTGGACGAAAAGAGCAGCCTAAAATAAGTTATAATTTTAATAAGTGTAAAGAGTTAAATGTTATTTATGAAATACCTGATGTTGAATGGAGTGGGGAGGTGCTTCTTCGCCTCCAACGATTTTAGGAACATTTGTAGGTGTGTATGAATTCTTTATTCCAAGGTTTAAAGAAGAAATTTTGGACCAGTCGTGTGACTAGTAACAAAAAATAAAACAGTTTTTGATCTGATTGTATAAATTTTAAAAACACACATAGAAGCTGACTGTAAATGTCCATGAGAGCACATATGGTGTATTTTTAGTTAGCACCAATTTTAAATGATGCGAGTCACGAGTTTTTGGGTCGTAGCTTAGTAGTATCATGCGGTGCCTACTAAGTTATAGGTCTAGGTTGCAAATTCTGAAAAATGAATATTGAAAGTTGTGTTACGGCCACTTTCACCTAGGCAATAGGCAACCACATAGGGTCTATGTCCCAGGATAACTACCCCAATGTAGTGATTCCTTGCTTTCGTTAAATAGCAGGCAAAATGTACACACGGAAGTAACCGAGGAAGTCGCCTACACTTGGTTACGGGTGTGGCACCACAAGAAGAAGATATTTTTTGGATGTACGCTCATAAACGTTAACTTTCAATGAAAGCACAGAGACACAGGATGTATTTCTACCAGAAGCCATTTTCAAATGTGTTTTGTAAAAGTTAGTGGTTTACGTAACAAAAATATTTTAATCTTTTCAGGGTGTTTAGTAATTATCGACAAATAATGAAGACAAATGTCGCTTTGAGATGTGTACTAACAAAATTCTAATATAACTTCTTGAATCCCAAAATCCCGAATCTCAAAATCATGAATCCTAAAATCGCAAATTCCCAAAACCCCAAATGACCAAAATTCCGAATGCCCGAAATCCCGAGTGATCAAAATCTCGAATGCCCAAAATCCCGAATGACAAAATCACAAATTAGCTAGATACTATAAAATAATTTCCTGACTCGTGCTTTTATTTAATTTTTGCACGATATCACATTTTTCTTAAAGCTTATATCTAGTATCTAGCGAAATTTTAGGCATTCGGGATTTGGGTCACTTAAGATTTTGGGCATGCGGAATTCTGGGTATTTGGGATTTTAAGATTCAGGATTTTGGGGATTTTGGAGCTGAACTCTTTTACACATATGTGTATGTACATTTGCAGCCACATACGATAATTTTGTACATAATGCGAATTTTTTTTATTAAACGTAAGTATGGTTTATGTACCCTACACATGTCTAGCCACTTCAAGAACTGCTGAATTACCTATTTGGCTAGGACGTGCATAATTCTTGTAAATAATACCTAATCAAGTAAATTTCTAGCAAAAAATATATTACCTCAGTTAGGGCCAACACTGCACAAAATAAAACGAAATACTTCATGGCGAACACTTTAATAATTATAATTAGCTTAAATGTTTTGCAATATTTATGAAAACCGATAAAATCTTATCGTTTCCCTCACAACTCTTCAAAACTTGTATCTATTTCTTTAAGTACCACTTCAAATATAAATGCGAATTACCTAACAACTTGTGAATATGTGGCAATAAGTACAAGCATAAAATTTCAATTTTTCCATTTATTATTATTAATAAGTATTTTTGAAATGCAAACTAGCGATACTTCACTGGATACATTGTAGAACTGCAGAAGGATAAAAATCTACTCACAAATATATTTCAACTGATTGATTCTTTGGAGAAATGAATCCGACCTAATATAGATGTACTGCCTATTAGAACACCCTGTATCAATAGTTCTTTAGTACTTCAACGCTAAGTCGTACGATGTCGCTACTTACCAAAAAAAATCGCTTAAAGATAACATAACCTTTTATTTAGCATTTTTTTTTTCTAAAAAAAATACATAACATCCAAAACATACAAAATAATGCGAATTATGTATGACCCAACTAAAAAACATTAAACAAATTTCGTAGGCAAAAAATTATATTTGTCCTAATTTGAAAATTAATGTTGTTCTTAAATACATTAGGGATTAGGATACACTTTCTAAACGCTAAACTCTAAAAATCTGCTGAATCGCACATGAATTAAAACAATGACTTCAATAATTAAATTGCAAGCTCTTTCGGGGGCAATGGATGAATCTCCACCTTGTTACTTGCTCCAAGTTGATGAAGTCCGAATACTTTTAGATTGTGGCTGGGATGAAAAATTTGATCAAGAAATCATAAAGGAATTAAAAAGGTAGGAATGAAAATTAAAGCGGATAATCATGTAGAAATCTAAATTTTTTTTAGACATGTTCATACCATTGATGCAGTATTAATTTCATACCCTGATCCCACGCATTTAGGAGCTTTACCTTATTTGGTAGGAAAATTAGGTTTGAATTGTCCGATTTATGCAACCATTCCAGTCTATAAAATGGGACAAATGTTTATGTACGATCTACATCAGTCTCATTCAAACGTAGAAGAATTTGATACTTTTTCACTGGACGATGTGGATTTAGCGTTTGAAAAAATTATACAATTAAAGTACAATCAAAGCATTTCTATGAAAGGTACCTTTTAAATGGTAACGTAAAAATAATTTTTATAACTTTATTCATAATTTAAGGAAAAGGTTACGGATTAACAATAACACCTTTACCTGCGGGTCATATGATTGGTGGTACTATTTGGAAAATTATGAAAGTGGGTGAAGAAGATATAATTTATGCCAACGATTTTAATCATAAAAAAGAACGACATTTAAACGGTTGTGAGTTGGAAAAATTGCAGCGACCATCGTTACTTATAACTGATGCTTTCAATGCTAATTATCAACAGGCACGAAGGCGAGCTAGAGATGAAAAATTAATGAGTAAGTATAATATTAAATTTCACACCACTTTTTAGTAGATTCTATAACATTTATTTTTAATCCTGAAAAGTGGATTATTTTAGTACATACAGTCAAACTCGGTTATAATAAATAGGTCAAAATCCTTATTAGAGGATTTTGGGCTTTCTGGTACCAGTCTCTACCCCTTGTTGTTGCTCGCCAGTGGGTTACTTTGGCTGTCCATCCATGGCCTGTAACCAATGGCGGATCTTTGAACAGGCGCAAGAAGCTCGCGCTTGGGGCCTCAGAATCCCACAAAATATAAACCAAAAACATTACAATTTGTGCTCTCACGAAAATAAAAACGCCAAACGACAAGTGATTTTCTTCAAAACTTAGATAATTTTATTTAAAATTGCGATATTTTGGTTAAAATTGTTATGATTCTGATCAAATTTGTGCAATTTTCTTAAAATTTAGATATTTTTGTTTTAAACTGTAATGATTTTATTTACATTAGTTAAATTACAATGATTTCTTTTTATCAAATTTGAGCAATTTTGTGTATAAGTTAGATGATTTTCATCTTTTAATCGACACTTAAATTTTTTAGATGTTAAAAGTGCTTCACTTTCATTTTTATTTTTAATTGTGTCATAAATCTGACACATATTTATACATCTTTCCCCGGATATGCACGGTCCGGAGTCTAAGCGTTTTAATAAATTTTTCAATATTGCCCCCAAATTTATGTTTATTTTACATGGGAAACAATATTAATTTGTCAAAATCAAGATTCTGAGCACATTTTTCTATAGGAAAGTATGTAAATCAAGATACAAATGTATTGTTCAAGAAGTGTTTTCAGTATGAAATTAAAGGAATTATGGAAATGACGTTTTCCACTAAATGCCCCATCTACGTTTTCCCGCTAGTCATTCCGAGAACTAGACGGAAATGTCAACTTGATTTTCATATTCCCCGCGTCCAGAC